>OX451386.1:20675013-20936387 GCA_949629135.1 Eremobia ochroleuca | reverse complement strand
TATGCACTTTGGGGTCTAGATTTTCACGTTTATACAAACCTTGTAAGTGTCTGCAACATGTTGCCAAGTATCAATGATGTTCCGTTAGTAATTAAAGAGTTATAGGACAATTTACCATGAATAGATCACTGTTTACAAAGCAGTCAATATCACGACGTTCTAAAGGAATTGCATGGTAAAATGTATGCTAATAATTAGTGTATTCATTTAACTATTCACATGCAAAATTTCATGTCATTAAATTCAGTAATTAAAGAAAAACAATTATAATACTGACGAAGCATCGAAAACCTACATAACCCGACCAAGTTCGGATGGCTACAAAAAAGCGGCCGTGCAATATATTTAGGTAACATCCCAAAATTTACAGTATAATACCGGTATTGAATTGGTATAGGTGATAACACAATTGTTGTTTCGATATAATTTATAGGTCATTTATTTTTGTACACCTACTTTTTTAAATGTATTTGACTATGACATAAAGTAGGTACTATTTACGTAGGTACTTTATTTAAGTATGCGCTTGAGACTTGAGATAAAATCTAGATATATTATTAAGACAAATAAAATTCATACAGCTAATTTCTATTGAAGATTTCACGGATCAGGATTCTAACTATAGACCCCTTAGGGAAGTTAAATAATTACCACATGTGAGTACTACTGTTTAGGTAAATATTTATCCTATTGTAGCTTATTACACTATTTAACCAATGGACTAGGCATGCACGAGCGTTCCCCTTTGCAAACTTTAGTGGATCAAACAATCTAATAACTTAAAAAAAACTACTTCTTGAATCGATTTTTTTAATTGATGTAAGCCGTTGTACTGGTAGTGACTTATGTATGTGAGCGTGTTCCCCGCACCCCACCAAATATGCAGAATTATTTTGTTCGAAGCGGTACGCTTAAGGCTAGTCCTTTGGTTAAATAGTCTAAGTATTGTAGTTTTGAATTGATCAAAAATATTCTAGTGTGAAAAAATAGACAACGCGCTGCGCGCAACGAGCGAAAGGCGGCTTCCCGCTTGAAACGGTACTTCCATCCTTGAAGAAAAGAGAGGGCAATATGTTTTCATTAGCCGCGGCCCGCGCCGTATTCGTTTGCTGTTGAACTTGAACCTGATTTTGTTTTATTCCCAGTCACAAACAAATGTGCAGTCAAGGACAATGTGCGTATAATAATAATAATATAATAATGTTATAGTGTAACAGTGAAAGCTTACATAATTATGTAGTAGGTATATTGAGTGAGTGATAGTGAGAAGCTGATAACAGATATAATAATAATATTCCACAACTTTCACACAACGCCATCTAGTCCCAAACTAAGCAGAGCTTGTGCTATGTGTACTAGACAACTGATAAAAGGACAACTGATATAAGGTAAGATTTTATAATAAATTAATAGCTATACACTTATTCATTTACGTAGTTTATTAGGCAGATAAATTATAATAATTATGTTAACATTGGACAGACACCATAAGTTTAATATCTACGGATTGATCTAATCCTATATCTATTTACTTAAATTCGTAATAATAAATTATTATACTAGACATATATTATAATAAAATCGTAACAAAGTAGATGTTTTCCTGGTTAAAGACAAACTACTGAATAGAAAATTACAGAATAACTACTGAATTAACTAAACGACCGACCAGATTGTAACGAAATGTTGAAAAGAAATATTGTTATTAAATAATCACCTTATATTTATTACCTATATGTAATGATATACGCATAAGGCAGATTTTTATTAGCTACTTTCTTTTTGTGGGATTATGTGTAGAGATTGCAATAACGGCTGTTTTTCAATAATTAATTATGATATGATTCTATATCACTAAGACATACTCCCCTTAAAAGGAAAGCAACTAATAAAGTAAAGTAAAGTAAGTTATTATTAATAAAATATTGTTCATGCAAGAAATGCAATTGTTTTCTTTTTTCCTAACGCTTATGTACGCAACTGTACCATATTAATAAATACTATATTGGAAGGTTAAGAACGTTTCTTAGATATATGGCACGGCGCTTTTTTGTAGCCATCCGAACTTGGTCGGGTTATGTAGGTTTTCGATGCTTCGTCAGTATTATAATTGTTTTTTCTTTAATTACTGAATTTAATGACATGAAATTTTGCATGTGAATAGTTAAATGAATACACTAATTATTAGCATACATTTTACCATGCAATTCCTTTAGAACGTCGTGATATTTGACTGCTTTGTAAACAGTGATCTATTCATGGTAAATTGTCCTATAACCTCTTTAATTTACTAACGGAACATCATTGATACTTGGCAACATGTTGCAGACACTTACAAGGTTTGTATAAACGTGAAAATCTAGACCCCAAAGTGCATACTTTAAGAACTAAGACCTAATAAGCGAATTTTACGTTTATATTTTTATCTTTTAAGCCCTACGATTTTTTCTAAATCTGTTTTTTAAACAAATATAAACAAATTCAAAACAACGTATGTAAAAATCTACAGCTCTCTATGTAAGCGCTTTATATGAAAACTAGCTAATGGCCAAACGTTCGCGCAGCGGAAACTTGAATTTCTCCGAAGTTTATGCATGCACTAATTTTATTCATACATACACAATTACACACAAATACACACTAATTTTTGGACACATCTCTTTTCTTCTAAAGTCTATGGATTAAAAAAAGTTCCGCCAGGACAACGTTCGCCCAGCGGAATCAGTTTTTGGTGAATTTCTCCACAATGGCTGCGTGCACAAATTTTTTTTTACCATACACAATTATACGACGTCATACACTAAATATCTGCATAATTAAAATCTTTAAATTCAACAACATTCCGCTGCGCGAACGCACACCTTCATTTTCGTGTGGTTACATTTGTGTAATGCAACTTGACATTCCATTAAGACTTACCAAGTGAATAACTCCATTCGTGCACCGTAATTCTTTTAAAAGCCTCTCATACCTCGTTAATCTCACGTATCTTCAGTTGTATGAATAAATTCTCGCGTGTGCGGTTTTAAACCGTTTTATAACAGGAGTACTAGCATTGCATCATAAAGAGTGAGCGAGGTAAAGCTCCCGTAGACCCTCACATACTACTTATACCACGGGAATGCAATGTGTAAGTGTGGACTAACTTTTATTACTTACTCGTAAACCTGATTACGAACAAATTTTAGCGAAGTTTATTATGTTTTTGGCGGGTATGGCCGTAATTTCGAATTCCTTGGATTTGAAAGTCATATTTTCTTGTCTAAACTTGAGGTATAGGCGAATTCTTTCATAAGAAACGAGGTAATTGTTTTGCATTTCCTTTGCTCTCTTTCAGATCGAAACTATGAAAAAATAAATGAGCTCTAAGTTGTAACAAAATCATCTGGACATAATAATGCAACGTTTGATATCTGATGTCAAAGCCTGAATAACGACTGAAGAATGTGAACAGCAAACTCTTTCCAGAAAGTAAAATTATCGCCTCTATAAAACCCGTAGAGCATCATAACAACTAAAGACTAAATTAGCGTTTCCATTTAATACTCCCCATAATTACCTGCGTCCCCTTGTAATTAACAGATAACATACCAACGCGTTTGTTACATACAAAGAGACGGTAAACCATTCAGCCAATACAGCTAACAAACTTAATATCAATGCTCCAGTTAACAGCGGTTAATTCCGGTATGTGCGACTTATAAGCTGCAGCATCGAGTTTCAAAGAGCTCGATATCTGTTGGTACACGGTGGTTCCCGTTTCGATTACCGCAATGTGCATTAGCGTTTTGCAATAAGTGCGGGTAGTGAAGTTGAGAGTGGGAAATGTTTGAGATGTACTTGGGAAAATGGTCTTTTAGTTTGTCTCGAGTTCGAAACATTGGATTTGATTTGCGCTGGTACAAAAAAGCATGGTCGAAATTCTTGTTTTTGTTTTCTTTGTCTCTTTTCAAGAACACTTCATGCGACTCCATTCGTTAATTAATGGTTACTACAAGACTTGTTGGAAAACCGTGGTGACAGAATTGGCGGAACTTTTCGCTACATAAGGACCATTTTTTACAATCGAAGTTGGTAAACATATTTGTATATTCAATAGGTCATAACGGAAAACCGTCATGGGTATTAGGACTTATCATTATAATAAACATGTTTCGCAGAAGAAGATTAATACCAAAGCGTACATAGTTTCCACCTACGTAATTTAGTCCAACCAGGTCCTGAACATTCTGTTTGTTACAACAATTAATATTTCTCTTTGCGCAAGGAACTTGTGTGTATGTTATGGTGGGTGCTAAAAGTTCATATGCTTATATTGTCAGTGTTGCGGTAACATCGTGTTATTTGAACTAACAACAAGAACTTTCAGTAGCAATGATACGTACTTGTTACTTGGGGCTTATTATTTTACTAGCTTCTATCCGAAACATCATCCGCGTGAAATCTCTTGTTCCGCGACCCACCCCGTCGCTTCGCATCACCTGCCCGCGCTATTGCTTTGTTTTCGCTTAACGTTCTTTATAACTGTTTTTCTTTTTACTCGGCTCCTAGGAGTCCCAATCAATCAATCAACTCAGACTATCGCAGTCCACTGCTGGACAAAGGCCTCTCCCAGACTGCGCCACAAGACTCTATCCTCCGCTTTCCGCATCCAGTCTACCCCAGCTACCCTCTTTAGGTCGTCCGTCCACTACGCTTGCCGATACGCGGTCTCCACTCCAGGACTCGTCTTCTCCACCGGCCATCAGCCCTTCGACAGACATGGCCAGCCCACTGCCACTTCAGTTTGCTTACTCTGCAAGATATGTCGGTAACTCAGGTTCTTTTCCGGATAATTTCAATCCTGATTTTATCCTTGAAAGAGACTCCGAGCTTGATGTTAAATAGCCTATATAATATATAACCCCAAGAATTGGGCCATCAAATCCGGCTGGTTGTTCCAGATAAACTCTGGAAACGGCGCCTTCAAACTTACTAACATAAAAACAAACAAGCTCTTCAGCTTTATTATTAGTATTAGTTATAGTATAGATGTGCAAAATTTAAAAATGTCGAATTCAAAGAAAACTAAGAGGAGCATTGGGAAGGCATGAGGAAGCATGCCTTCCCAATGCAATGTTCACGTCGAATGCTTACCACTATCATATCAATGCACTGTGGAACATATGGAGGCCTCCCTCCTTATGTTCATTATTTATTCTCCTTGAAATATTTAAAGCTCCCGTCACCTAACAATAAGATAATGATGAGAGAAGCAGGGTGATAGTTATGGTAAAAAGCTGAATACTAATTTGGATTGAACATCCTTTTTCAACATTTTTAGGATAATTTATGTTAGAAATTTCTCGAAAGTTATGAAGACCAGCCAAAATACCAATTTAGATAGGATTTTCATCCTCCAAAAACATGGAAATAGGATGAAAATCACTAAAGTAATGGGCAATTATCTACCGCTCCATAATAATTGCAATTTGTATCGTCGTCGAGCCAAATTGCTTTAAATCCCGTTATTGCAGGTCATAACGATAAAAATAAATTATGTACCTTCTTGAATTTCGCTACTATTTTTAAAAACGGGATTAGGTATTTCTGCCCCGATGTTTATAGAGGGAAAATAAATGTTGTGGGCGTGGAAAATGATGAGGTTATATAGAAAGAAGGTATTCCTTTTAAAGACTTTTCCGCTTTTTTATTGGAAAATCGAAATACTAACTTCTAAAAGTTCTGCTCGTTCCCAACCGCACAACCACTTACCGTACGTATATTCTGTATTTTATTGATTTGATTGCTTAACCTTCACCCCGTTTATTTAGGTAAGTAGGTATCTATTTATTGAAAAATAATTACATAGGTACAACAACAGTAGGTGGGTTTACCGTTTGGGTGATGTGTGTAACTATTTTAATATTTAATTGTAACAATACATACCAGAAAATGCTACTATTTTCACCCCAGAAGGCCAGAACAAACCTATTTATTTTCCTTATTGTAGGTATCAATAGCAATAGAAGTCACCATGGCTCTGCGTTTAAAAGAAATTAAAACCTCACATTACTACGTCGGTCGTCGTGTCGCTTTATTTTATTTTTCATCACAACACTCGGAAAAGTTGCAGCCCCAACTTGCTCGTAGTCGCACTTTGGCTCCGCGACTCCGTATATTTTACTAGTCCACAAACTTGCTAACTAAGCAGGAACGGTTCCAGTAAACAATGTGCTCTTTAATTTCTAGTAAAGTTGGTAAGTGAAGTAATACGTTACTTCCTGCAAAGTTCACCGTGAAATATTGTTCAGACTTCGCGTAGAGCGCATCAAGATTTGTTTTGGATGAGTTGTGCTAAATTGGTTTGACTGAGCCGACTAGAGGCGATGAGTAGGGCGTAAATATTGTATGTGGCGGAAAATCGATAGTCATAGATTAGTTTTCAATATGAATTTATTATGAAGTTGGTATAGTTTTGTGCGTAATACAGAAATTGGGGAAAGAGATAGCGGAGTTCAATTTTGTTGTTCTTCAAAACACGTTATTCATAATTCCACTGCTGGAAAACCACATTTGTGTAAGTCGGCAAGGTTCAACAGGTTAACAACCGATATTTAATTCAGAATTCTGTCCCGTCCCACGCTCCGTAAAAGCTTGCTTTACAGAAAATCCTTAAGGAAATCATTAAGCTCCATTACACGTTCCATCATTTACGAGCTCTAATGAGGACGTAGGTATCATATACTTCTTACGTACGGAGGTACCTACATCTTACGTAGGCAGCTACCTACTCCCAAACTGATAATGGAAAGCGTTCCTTCAGTGAAATGTATCGAGTTCCTTGCAATTTACCAAATTTACAATTCTCTATAGGCGGAACGTGTAATATCAATAACAATAAAGTGCCTTAGAACCGCTCTCAAGACTGATAGGTACAGACGCCAGCACATCAAGCAACTAAAATCTGTCAAATAGATTTTCAACTTTATCACCAAAGCATTTGTTTGATTGGGAAAATTTGACAGTTTCGGGTAGCTTGATGTGCTGGCGTCTGTACAAACATGTATAAACCAACCAACGATGTTTAATAATGACATGACTCCTTACCATGAATGAGATTTTAATGGCAATGAACTTTGAAGACATGTCAAGATTAGCGCTACAAAGGTAGCATAAGATCATCCTCTAATTTACTTCTTCATTCATCATAAACTAAAGATTTTCTAAATAGGTAAAAATAGAAATAATTGAATCAATTAGTTGGCGGATAAAGCATGTAAGTGAAATCTTGAATTATTTCAACAGCCTGTAATTATATTGCACTGCAACAGCCTTCAACATCACAATTTCGTAATAATAAACAGTTGTCGATACTCAATCTAGTTGGTGGGTATGCATGCCTACATACTTACTAGGTAAGTATGGACTCCTAAAAAAGCCATGCAACATAGAACTAAGAGCAAAAAGTTATAGTTAGACGCAAGCGGAACAGTGCTTCAAATGGCTCTCGTAAAATATGCTACCCCTTCACCTTCTTGTCTTAAGCCCATGATGCAAGTAAGTTTTACTCCTTTAACACTAAAATCGAACACTATTAATAAAAACTGTTCAGTTACTCAGAGTAAAGCAGGTCCATAAACGTGAGTGCGTCTTACTCGACAAATTGGGCCGAGTCGCAGTCGATGCTGTCGCGCTGCTAGTAAATGGACCATGAACGGTTTCTCCTCTGTAACCTGTCTGAACGAATCAGCTATCTGTGTATCTGTGTGTAAGTCTGGCACTCTGGCACGGTATTTATTAGCTGCACGTATTAATTTAATAGTTAAATGCTTACCTAGTTTATCTTTACAGCTTGTATCGCTTCATTTACATTGACATGACTGAGTTACGAATATTAATCTTATTAATCGCTTCTGAACGCGTGAATTTTCTTGTTCCCCCGCCCCACCCCGTCCATCGAATCGTCTGCCCGCGCAATAACTTAGTTTTCGCTTAGCATTCCTTCTTATTTTCTCTTTGCTCGGCTCCTAAGAGTTGTAGCGTAATGTTAAATAGCCTATAGCGTTCCTCGAGAATTGGGTAACAAATGCCAAAAGGCTCTCTCAAATCCGGCTGGTAGTCCCAGACATTAGCGCGTCCAAACAAACAATTCCTTCATCTTTATGATTAGTATAGTTATAGATTAAATAAAAATTCAATATACGAAAACGAATAATGATGTACAAATTCAATATATCAAAATTTAAATCCAATTTCTTTAGTAAGTAATACAATTCCAATATGGCGGGCGCCATCAATCAACCGAACGTTTCGTTACATTCAAAAATTATTTGCGAGCGGTTGAACCGCGCATTCGATTCAAATACTTCGCAGTTTATCGAATAAAATGAGAGTAATCCTACGAAGTCGCGACACAATAGAGACGGGGAGGCATTCAATGTATTCAGTAAATCTTCGTATAGCGTGCGGTGTCAGATGCAAAGCGCTGTGCAGAACTGAATCGATGTTTAGCAAAAGCAGTATTCGATTATTGAAATGGGAATCGAGGATTAATACCATTGTGATTGTTGGGTTCTGTGAAAGCTGTTTGCAATGAACGGTCAACTGGTTTTCAAATAGGATAGCGGTCAGATACCTAGTATTGATGTGGGTTGGGCGTAAAACAGCAGGCATTTTAACATTTCGAAGTTTATTTTGGACAGCCGCGATGAAAACTGTTTCAAGGAAATGAAATTATGATTATTTTCCACCAAATTAGAAAATCAAACGAATTGGATCAATTTCCGATGAATGAATTGAAATGCGTACGGAAGCGTTAACTAAGTAATCAAATTTCAACTCAACTTCACCACCTACGCTGTCAATGTTAGATTCAAAGCTAACATAGTGGGTGTGCTGTACCTACTCACCTAACTCACTTACCAACGACAAGGTTTTGCACTCAAGAAAGAATGATTAATACGAGCTAGGCGGTCAAAATGAGAGGAATAACCCGCCCAAGCCCTCCAGAGGGGAAAAATATACTTGTTTAAACGCCCATCTATCATAAGTACTCCCTACAAATTCTGCCCTTCCCTACAAATATATTGAGTTAGGTTCACTATCTTTAAGTTTATGACTATTAGTATTTACATAATAGAATGTTTCAAATGTTATTGGCACTTCCAAAGAAATTATGACAGGATTTGCAATCGAAGTGGCTTGTTAGAATAGTAAGTATTAAAGCTTTTTATATTGAATGATAAAACCATGGTTTGTTGAACTTATCATGTGCCATGTGGAAATTGAGAAGGCAACTTCAGTACCTACCTATTCAATAAATTCTTATTTAATCTACATATGCTTTTAAATTCTCGTAATATTGCAGCTGCCGTCGTATAATCCCAAATTCACGATCACGTGACTTTACAAGTTATACGAGGGCGGGTCAATAAGTCCGTGACTTTTTGAATTTCTGACCTCTTTACTGAAAAAGCAACACTACTCCTGTCAACAGGCATCTGTCAGTTGACTCCTATCAAAATTTGAACTTACTGCGTCAGTTAGTTTGTGTTTGACAGCTATCTTTATCAGACTACCCAGTAATTTGAGGAAAAAATGGAAAAAAGTGAATTTCGTGTGCTTATTAAGCATTATTTTTTGCGAAAAAAAACCACTACCGAGACCAAGGCTAAGCTTGATAAATATTATGGGGACTCTGCACCATCGATTTCAATGGTAAAAAAGTGGTTTACTGAATTTCGTTGTGGCCGTACAAGCACTGAAGATGCCGAACGTCCTGGACGCCCAGTTGAGGTCTCTATACCCGAAACAATCGAAAAAATTCACGATATGGTGTTGGCCGACCGAAGATTGAAAGTGCAAGAGATTGTGGAAGCCGTAGGGATCTCGCATGGCTCAGTGGTTTCAATTTTGAATGATCACTTGGGCATGAGAAAGCTTTCCGCAAGATGGGTGCCGCGTTTGCTCACAGTCGACCACAAACGCAATCGTGTAACAACTTCACAGGAAGGTTTGGCGTTGTTTAATCGCAATATGGAGGAGTTTTTGCGCCGTTTTGTAACCGTGGACGAAACATGGATCCATCACAACACACCAGAGACCAAACAACAGTCAAAACAGTGGGTTTCTAAGGGTGAATCGGCGCCAAAGAAGGCCAAGGTGGGTTTGTCAGCCAATAAAGTTATGGCGACTGTTTTTTGGGATGCACGTGGGATAATCCACATTGACTACCTTCAAAAGGGAAGAACAATCAATGGGGAATATTATGCCAACTTATTGGACCGCTTCAATGACGATTTGAAAAAAAACCGACCTCATTTGGCCAAGAAAAAAGTTCTTTTCCACCAAGACAATGCAAGGGTGCACACATGTGCAGTTGCCATGGCAAAAATCCATGAATTGGGCTATGAATTGCTCCCTCATCCACCCTATTCTCCAGATTTGGCTCCGAGTGACTACTTCTTGTTCCCAAACCTGAAGAAATGGCTTGGTGGAAAAAGATTTGACTCCAATGATGAAGTCATCTCGCAAACAAAGGCCTATTTTGAGGACCTCGACAAATCATATTTTTTGGAAGGGATAAAAAAATTGGAGAAGCGTTGGACAAAGTGTATAGAGCTCAAGGGAGACTACGTTGAAAAATAAAATTATTTATTTATCAAAAAATCTGTGTTTTATTCCAAAAGTCACGGACTTATTGACCCGCCCTCGTAATATTACTTATAACACTAAGGTTGTCTAGAGGTTGCGAAGCACAATGACAGTTGATAACTCTTCCAAATTAAATTTAATATTCACGTATCATGACTCTCAACTCTGCAAATTAAGTGCCGCAAGATGAGAAACATCAGGCTGAAAACATCACCCTTTAAATTTACACGACACTAAGCTACTGACTGGAATTTTCAAAACTGATGCAACGTTAGTAATTCATCTAAAAGTACCTGGCATAGACTACACAAATTGGATCAAGAAGTTATAGATTTAAGCACCAAGCCAAAGTGGAATTATCAAGTCAGCGTACTGCATGTTGGATGAACTTTGCTAGGTCCTGATTGGGCTCGATGCGATAGCCGAAATTGAAGCCGACCCAGATAGTCATACCAGGACGATGAAATGAAATGCTCGAAGAGGACTCAAGTTCTGTGAGATTGGGATGACCACATGTCAAAATAAGGGATGGAAAAGCTTAAAGGGTCAGGTTAGTCCGCAAAATTCAAATTTTCTAACATTTTTTGCAATTTGCAGGTCAGTTTCGGGTTCAACATACGTTGAATAAAATATGAGTCGCGACCGAAACAAGTAGATATGTATTTACAGAATTGTAATCAACACAACCCTCTAAGTTCATATAGCCCTATTGATTGATATTTTGAAATAACAATCAATCGGGTTATAATTATTAAAATCATCAGCACGACCCTCTAACTTCATACAACTTTGAACTTCGCATGCTTCCCTGACGTTCCCTCCTTATAGTGAGGCCACACGAAGCGTTAACGGTGCGGAGCGGCGCTGGAGCGGTGCCGCAACGTCATCCTACATACAAATCACTATGCCATGTCACACGATGCGTTGGGCCGACCTGCGGCGTCGCACCGTAGGCGCGCCGCGCTTGTGACCTGCGAGGTGAGGCTGGGAGGGGTGCGGTGCCGGAGTGCATCGTGCCGCCACCGCAGTATTGTAGTAGCATTAGAACACGTTTCTTTCACTCCATAGTTGTTGACAGACTGAAGTGACCCTACACACTGAGTCATTGACGTTGCGGTGCCGCGCCGCATCGCGATAAACAGCGTTCTACTGCGGTGCCGCACCGCCCGTGTAGCACCCTATATCTCGAATTAATTGCGACGCACCGTTAACGCATCGTGTGGCCTCGTTCTTAAGGTCCATGAATTCAATGGGGTAGGTAATAGGTAATACGGGCTGGTGTCCGCAACTCCACGTCAATGCGCGTATTTTGCGTACGGGTGGGAAAATCGATCATTCGATCCACCCCAGCTCCTCAAGGAGAAGAGGGGTATTGGGGTATTGGGGTATTCCTCGAAGCGTACCAACTTTAAACCGCACCAAATAAAGTGCACCAAAAGTATTCCTCAAAACGATGGTGCGTTTCGAGGAATAATTTTGGTGTGCTTCATTTGCATTTCAAAGTTGGTGCGCTTCGAGGAATACCCCAATTCAATGAGCATAATTTAAAAAATGTTATAGATCCAAGAGACTAAAGAGATCCCAGTCACTAAGCCACTAATAAATTAGTTAAACCTGAAGAACGTTTCGACTTTTCAAGACTTCGAGACATGTTAGCTACCCAGATAGGTATTACTTAGTTACTCTTCGACGAAGTAAGTTTCAGAGTAACCACAAATTTTCCGCTATATACCTACTAAACTTTACCCGCATCCGGCAAATATGAAATATTTAGCTCAAGGAACCCACCCTCAAGTACCCTAATTCCACGCTAAAGATTACTACAGAAATCGTCCATTGTCACACATGACGACGCAAACAAAACTGTTAACTTACGCACCCATTTGCTAAAGTATCTTAGAAAATGGGTGCTCATGTCGCCTGTCAGATACAGGCCCGTGTACTTATCTAATACCTTGTTAAGTTGGGCAGAGGAACACACTGATTATCTTGTGTGGATTGAGCTTTCTGAGGAAACTGTGCGTGACAAGACAGCCTTATATATATATAATACTGGGATTATGAGAGTTTAATTGTTGAAAAGTAAAATATGTAAAGGAGCAATAGAATAGCGTATTGATTGCAAATAAGTATTGTATCCACACATCTTATTTTCTCACTAATTAGTTTCCGAGGTAATTTTTTGAGACCTGTTAAAGAATGGAATAAGGTTTCTGTTAAAGAAACGATTGAAATTTTAATTAATCTGTCATTCATCATTTGCGTACCTTTTTCTTGGAAAATGATATACTAAAATGTCAAAAATAAAATTAGTGTCGATCTGCCTACCATTTTCCCAACATGGTTGGGGTCGGCTTCTAGTCTAACCGGATCAAGCTGAATACCAGTATTTTACGTGGAACGACTGCCTATCTGACCTCCACAACCCAGTTACTAGGTAACACGATACCCCTTGGTAACATCGGTTGTACAAAATAAAATTATTGTAACATTTAAATTATACTTCACTGAAAATAGTATCCATTCAGTGCTTTAATCAAAATGAAACAGTGTCTAAACAATTAAGTTACAATGCTAGTCTAGAATAGGAACCCCTTCATCACAGAGCTTTTCATCAGAGTTCAAATTACGCGTTATCGTATTCGCAATACGAGTATACAACCACTAATGACGCAGACGCCTGTTTATTTCCTCCTAGTGAAACAATGTTCTAACCATTGCCATTAGCTTGGATGGTATAGTAGAGCAAGCTATTTGGTATACAGTAAAAAAAAATAGCCTAAATGGAGCCTCCCGGCGGGTTGGCCTAGGCATGAATTTGGACAAGACAAAAGTCATGTACAATTCGCACGTCTTGCCGAGTCCAATCCACATCGAAGGGTCGCTTCTCGAAGTTGTGAAGGATTATGTCTACCTAGGGCAAGTCATCCAGCTCGGTAGACACAACTTTGAGAAAGAGGCCGACAGAAGGATCCAGCTGGGTTGGGCAGCATTTGGAAAGCTTCGTCAAGTCTTCTCGTCGCCTATCCCTCAGTGTTTGAAGACTAAGGTCTTCAACCAGTGCGTCCTGCCCGTCATGACATACGGTGCTGAAACGTGGACACTGACGGTCGGGCTGGTCCACAAATTCAAGGTCGCTCAGCGCGCTATGGAGCGAGCTATGCTCGGAGTTTCTTTGAAGGATGAAATCAGTAATGAAATTATCCGGAAAAGAACCGGAGTAACCGACATAGCTTGCAGAGTAAGCAAACTGAAGTGGCAGTGGGCTGGCCATGTCTGTCAAAGGGCCGATGGCCGGTGGAGCAGACGAGTCCTGGAGTGGAGACCGCGTATCGACAAGCGTAGTGTGGGACGCCCCCCAGCTAGATGGACGGACGACCTAAAGAAGGTGGCTGGGGTAGACTGGATGCGGAAGGCGGAGGACAGGGTGTTGTGGTGCAGTCTGGGAGAGGCCTATGTCCAGCAGTGGACTGCGATAGGCTGAGTTAATTGACAAAAAAATATTCATCTTTCCACTACACAGCTAATTTTATTTTCAATTGTGTGCGTAGGTAATAGGGTTTTACGGTTGAAAATATAGCCATAGCGACCTGTGCGCTGCCACCGACGATGCCGTGGCAGTAGCGAAGTTGTGGGCCAACTAAATTGTAAACACTGTCGTGCGATCGACACGAAGAAGAAGAGGTTTTAGAGTGATGTAAAATAACGCAGCACACGCACAACATTGTTTAACCTTCAAGCGGGCGCGCGGACATTTGTAACGCCAGCGGTCGCGCGTAACCTAAAAGACCTATAGGATATTTCAGGGATTTAAAACACTAATTATTTAATATTTTTTGTATTTATCACATTATCATTATGTTAGGACATAAACAAAATTATAAAATCAAAATAATATTCTAATTTTCTTTGGATTTGTAAGCAATTTGGCATCATAAATGTATCGAGAATCGATCGCATCGCGGTCGATTCGACGCCGCGCGCCCGCTTGAAGGTTAAAAGTAGTTGCAAGTTAGCGGTCTGTATACCAATTTCTTTGTTCTACTGTACCTACATGAGATACGTGATCACATCTCTAAGAATATAAACTAGTACGCAAAACGCTCAGTATTCGGGACGTGTACACGTTAATAAACAAAACATTTGTTTGATACGGTACACATGCAAATAAGGGTACTGGATAATATTTCTTGGTATCTCTTAGAACCGGATATAAATGACGTTGTTCGGATTATGATAATTCTGAGCCCATTGTAATTTATTTAACGTAAGAAAATCATTTTGATCAATTCAGTATATCTAACTACTTACTTACATATACATTTATTAATGGTTGATGAATTAGTAGAAAATAAATGTTAATTTATTGTACTCTTACAAAGTCAGTATATTCAATCCAGATAGGTACAAGGTCGTCTACAATGAAATACAACAACAATTCGAAGTCCTTTTTCGACTTCAACGGAGCGTGGACTCAATCCCGTCAAAGCGTTCGTTAGTCCAGGCGCCCGTCGAAAAGGGTTAAAAAACCTGAACAATTCGTTTGGTAAGGTTGTTTTGGTGAATCTATTTTAAACCAGCCACTACCACTCAACTGAGTCCTTTTCAAAACTGCAATCAAAAGTAAACCAATGAGGGTTTTTCTATTAAACTAGAAGAAAGGTGTGAAAATGGAAATGTCAAATGAGGCACGTTGGAAATCGATTACCCATAAGCTCCGAGTACTTTTTTGTAATGAAATTTAATAGGAAGTTTGCATGGAACACGCTTGTTGACGCTCAGGCTTTCAATACGCCTTTCACAGAGCTGCGGGGATTTGTACTGCTAGCATTATACCTTTTTTATACAACGAGTAAGTTTTCCATTTCTTTTGTCTTTTCCAACGAGGTTTATAATGGATTTATGGTATGGAAAATTGCAATCACAAGAAGATAAGCGTAAAACAATGTTCCTTCACTTAGGTTGGGACCTCAGTAGTCCTTTCTCCCTTCCAGACAGTTTGTTTTAAACAAATAACGCCATAATAAACGTTCAAACAATACGTTATGAATTACCCTTTTGTGCCGTGAGTTTGAGAATATTGTTTTACGGAATTCGTAGACTGGAGTCTGGAGGGTGCTTTTCAAATGGTGACTATTTGAAATGCAGCTAGTAGTAGTTGATATTATGTAAATGACTATAATTCACGTAATCGGGAACTGACCGTCTATCACTAGCTTAACTCAAAAGCACGAAATAAAAAAAAACAAAAACTGAAAAAAAAAAAGAACAGAAAATGCCTTTGGCATTAAGTCCGCCTCTGTACATTTATGTGCTTGAAGTATAAAATAAATAAATAAAAATTTCTAGCTATAATTATTCGCTCCCAATTTCAGAGGATCTTATATCTTTATCACTTGGCAACCCTATTTGGGGACTTTCATATTATTTTGTGTAACTTTTAGGTCTACGTTTATTAAAACGTTATTTATCGTACACGCCCGGGGCTTCACCTGCTTTCACGTTTCTAAACATTTACTTTATATTAGTACCTGCTACTATTAGAAGAAGCCTGGGAGTGAAATGTTAGTCCAAATTATCTTTCCCCGAGTACTAAGAACAGGGAGAAACTTACTTTATAAAAGTTGAACTGTTTTGTTAAGTAAATTTTGAATAATAATGTCAGACAGCGAAGCATCCAGAATTCTACAGTAGGTATGTGTAAAGAAATATGGCGAGTACCTAAGCGATATAAGTTAGAAAGAAGTTGCCAACTCCGAACGTGAACAAAGTCGGCACCAGCATGTTGTTGAAATAGTTTAGTTGAGGGTCAAATACCTACCGTAAGTTGTCTGTCCATGTTAAGACGTTCATTTACCAATATTTAATTTTCATTTATTTGTTCCAACAATGAAGACACCTATTTCGTACGAATGTTGAATAGAAATCCTGTACAGAAAAGTCCTTTCCGTAATCAGGTTGAAAAATCCAATACCCGCAGACCGAAAGAATATTTTTCAAAAGATTCTTCATCGAGATGGTGTCCAATTTGCAGTATCCCACAGATTGCGACTTTTGAAGCTCATCAATGGTTTTTTTTTTCCGTAGCCTCAGTATTACCTACCTATCGTTGGATTTGTAAAGCTAGAAAAAGAATTAGATCTGAAAAGGAAGAACGCACCTCTAGGACAATACAAAAATAGAAAAAACAAAAACTTGAGCAAAGATGAGCTGAATGGGTTTCCAATGGCTGAATGAATTTTATGCCATAATTTTAGCTTCATGTTGCAGAATAACGTTTAATTACACCATTAACGCGCTTCATCTATACAAGCCACTTATCGTACGCAAGACTGCGAACAACGTTGATAATTTATGCGATGAGTTCCGTTCAGAAGCCGTTGTCCGGAAAACATTAAAGCTTTTAACGTCATTACAGCTTGGCCCGAGTAATTTCTGCTGCGGTTCAAACGACATTTCAATGAATTCTAATACTACATAAGAAATATTACGACTGCAGGCGCAAGATGGAACGATAATATGCACCCATTAAAAGGACTTTTAAAGAATTTACATAAGAAAATGAGAATATCATCGAGTTTTTGTTTTGATTCATACAAAGCGACTTACCATTTCGCCAACCATCAAAATCTAATTAAAATCCCAATCAACTTACTTCACGACCAGAACCTTGTTTTCAGCAAACACAACTAGGGCAGTACGCCAAAATAAATCTCCAATAAAATAGCTTTAGTACAATGACGGTCGAAAACTTCCGTTTAATTAAGCAGAGAACTTAAAAGCGACTTTCACTTAGCACGCGTCAAGAGCTTCAGAACTATTAATCTTGGGGATGTTTCCCAAAACAATTTATTACTGTGGCACGTTAACCGTGGGGCTTGCAAATTGGGACGTGGAGATTAGGTGGGTCAGAAACTCAGAATATTCTAAACAAAAGATCGAATACTATTATATTATGTAGAGTAAGCGAGAGGCTCGTATTGTTCTAAGAGCTTCTAACAAAGGCTTGTATGACGGACAGGTTGGGCGCAAATTATGTGAGGAACTCTTGCCTTGTATGGCCCTCTCTGGTTTGGCGAGTCATGTACCCGTAATTAAAGCTGTGTAATAAAACTTTTAGGCTCCGTTTTCGGCAGTCATGGTATAGTTTGTGGTTGTACACTTCATTAAGCGTAGGTCTATGACGTCAACAGTTTTAGATTGTCCACACCCGTCTGTGTCTGGCAATGACGGGCCCCATTAATAATGCACGATAAACGGTACTGGAGGTAGCCCTGTTATCAAATATGTTACCATCGAACTGTTACAACTATTCTCTTTGTTCGTTTTATATTCTTAACACGAAGAAATTAAGAAGCACATTTACAGCTAAAATTCTTAAATTAACGGACTAATAAATTGCGAAAACCTTGGATTAAATTCACAGTACGCCGCGGGAGATGAAGAATTCAGGTAATATTATGAGCTAACTTAATTAATTTACGAGTAAAAGATTACAAGGGGCTGTGGCGTGATATTGTGAAATATGTATTTTTCTTAATACCCAAAGCGTGTACCTACTGACTACAATTTTCTCTTTTGGAATTCACGACCTTGAAGCACTGGTAGCTCGAAGCTTTACGTAATCGAACTTACCAGAGCCTGTTACATATAAAAGCTTTCGGACTTCACTCAAACGGACATAAAGGTACGAATCGTGGAAATGAACTGCTGCGGAAAAGATCGAATAATCTTTTATGGGAGCTTTTGCTTGACAATATTGAACGTAACGATAATTGAGAAACGGTTATTTGACTTTATTGACCTAAAAAAACGAGTTAAAAATAATTAACAATGGTTGCAAAACAGGTTCTTAAAATGACCACCGCAAACGAACAGCCTTGTTATGTCTTTAAATTACTATCATAACTTTCAAAAGTAGTAGTTGGTAAAAAATATTATAATTTTCGTCGATCAACTAGTACTAGCATGCATTTAACCTCCATACCTACATACTCATTCAGAATCAAATTATTTTGACACGAAATAAATTGCCAACATAAGTCGCTCCAGACGGTTGAAAATTAATCAAAGAAACAATCTTCCGGCTCATGGCGTCAGAATTAGAAACACTTTATGTCTATAACAAAAGAAAACTTCAAAGGGGAACTGAGGAACAATGGAGGAATTTTTATAAACAAAATTGCTAGTTTATTAGCTTGATTACACAATTACGGCAACCTATTGGGTTTTAAATGGCGAGAAATAAGCTGCTATCGTAAATTGTTTTCTTGGATTCTTGGAAGTCTTTAAATTATTTAATTTTGTTTACTGATAAATCGCAAGTTGAAGCTTGATTCCTTTACTTTGCATAAATAACACAGGTATGTTAAATTGATCTTTTTGAAAATTGATTGTTTGAAAGGTGTCTATATTAAGTAAATTTTGGGCGCTGAATTCGAATATGCTATTGATTTTTTTTTATCACGTAAGGTTTTTTAGATAAATGAGGTATAGAAAAAAAAATATTTTTATGCCTTAAGTCGATGTTTTATTAAAATAAAAAAACATACAAAGCTTACTCTCACATTTAGATTCTCGTGACGTTAGTAATAAAGTAACTTACAAAATTAACTGCTATAAATCCTTGTAATACCTCTTCCGCTTGTCACTGAAGCTTCTTTTTAAAGATTTTCGCCTGTGTTATTCTCAGTTATAGCATTATTCTCAGTGTCCCTCTGCAACATCCAGAAATATCAATCATGTTAACATTCCATCTCCCTTGATAATGTCTTTCCATAGCCTTTATGTCTTGATGGAATCTCTCTCCCTGTTCTTCACTTAAATCCCCAAGATTTTCTGGAAAGAAGTCCAAGTGAGATTTTAAGAAATGGACTTTTAAGCTCATGTTGTATCCCAATTTCTTAAAATGTTCTAACATATTTTCCATTAATTGTACCTACGTACTTAGTCTGAACTGTTCTTATTGCCCAGAAAATGTTTAACAACTTCTTTGAAAGAAACCCATGCTTCCTTTTCATCAGAGTTCATTTTAGTTTCAAAGTCTCTGTCTTTCATGAGTTTTCGAATATCTGGACCAACAAATGATAATTAATGATATTTATAACGACATTCAATCACATTTTACTGAATATTTTTAATAACTACCCACAAGTAAAATAAATATCGAAAATAAGAATTGTGATTATAGCATATTTGTGCTAGGGTAGCATTTATTAGGATTTCTATAAAAACCTTACGTGATGGAATTTTTTCATTATTTTTCCGTTAATCAGCACCTCGAAATCCATGAGAAACCATTATTCGATTTCAGTCAATTTTACCCATGCATACCTGTGTAACAAATTGCTTGACAATCTTCTGTATTTATTGGAAGACGTGTAGTGTCGTACATTAGGTACCTACATATTTATTTACGTTACTAATAGGTTCTTTAAATGTTAACTTATTCTTTTTCTTAGCGTATCGATGGCAAAAGGTGAATATTTTTGGTCCAAAATTCAGCTGCGCAAACTCCGCTCACTGACGCAGTCATAAGATCATCAAGTGCTATTAAAAACTAACTAGCTATTACGAGATAGCATGTTACCACTACTGGGACACAGGACTCCTCTTTTTCGAGAGGGAGTGGGTTATTAATCTACCAAGCGGGCCCAGTTCGGATTGGTAGATGTCACATGTCTTCGGATTTTCGGTTCTAGGACATGCTGGTTTCCTCACGATGTTTTCCTTCACCGTTATGAGAGCATCATCTGCCTAGCCTTTTCCCAACTATGTTGGGGTCAGCTTCCAGTCTAGCCGGATGCAGCTGAATACCAGTATTTTACATGGAGCGACTGCCTATCTGACCTCCACAACAGTTACTGGGTAATACGATACCCCTTGGTAAGACTGCTTGTCAGACTTTCGGGCTACTGACGACCCGTTACGACTGTCAAAGATCCACGAATGACAGCCGGGACCAACGGCTTAACGTGCTTTCCGAGGCACGGAGGGGTCTTGGCATGTGAAGATGGTCACCCATCCACGGACCAACCGCGGCAAGCGATGGTGATAAAATTATTTACACAAAGTAAAGCGCCTGCCTGGGTTCGAAACCCACGAACTACAACCGAGGTAGTGTTACCACTCAAATAGGTGCCTAATGGCTAAACATCAAATGACTCAATCAAAAAGAAATATCATTTCAGCAAGCTGTTATATTACTGGCAGTAAAAAGCTTCCTCACTTTTCACAGAATCCTTGAAAGCTATAAGTTTTACTCTGACTAGAATTTCTATTGTGAAGTTGCATTTTGAATAGTACCCAGGTACAATCATTTTGTATACTTACCTACCTAGCTTACTTTAGCCTTATAAGAAACTAGCGACCCGCCCCGGCTTCGCACGGGTGCAGTGCTGATCACTACATAGTAGTATAATAAAACAAAGTCGCTTCCCGCTGTCTGTCTGTCTCTATGTATGCTTAGATCTTTAAAACCACGCAACGGATTTTGATGCGGTTTTTTTTAGTAGATAGAGTGATTCAAGAGGAAGGTTTGTGTATAATACATGCATAATATAGTGGAGAAACACTGATAATTTTAGAGCAATTTTTTCTCATAAAATGTATCGGAAAAAAATTGTTATTATGGGTTATCTCTAAGAGATAGACATATGCCATCGCGGACTTTTTTGTAGACCTTTTTAAGGTGTACAATACTGTATTTCATTATGTTGATCTATCTCGTAAGGATCAGCCAGCGTTTGCAAGGTAAGCGCAAAAAAATGTGTTTATTTACGACATGACATTAGAAACCTCTAAAATTATTAGTGTTTCTCTACTATATTATGCATGTATTATACATATAAACCATCCTCTTGAATCACTTTATCTATTAAAAAAATCGCAACAAAATCCGTTGCGTAGTTTTAAAGATCTAAGCATATATAGGGACAGACAGAGGGAAGCGACTTTGTTTTATACTATGTAGTGATAATAATATTGTCATATACCTAATACCTAACTAGTTTCATGTCTTAACCCAGGTCATGGTCTAGATACTTGTGTGCCATTTTCAATACCTAGTAACATTGTTCATTGCAGTTTTTTTCAAAATAAATAGCGTAGTCATCTCAACACCTCTCTTCTTTGAATTTGTATATATTTATACAGGGTGTAACGGAAGGGGGGTATCAACCCTGAAGGAGGTGAATGTGCTCATGAAACTTAACAACTTTCCCCAAAGAACATAGGTAGAAATATGAAAAAAAAATTTGGCCCTCCCTTACAAAACTGACTACCAGCTGATTGATTTACTATGGGAGGGCCAATTTTTTTTTTCATATTTCGACCTATGTTCTTTGGGGAAAGTTGTTGAGTTTCATGAGCACATTCACCTCCTTCAGGGTTGATACCCCCTTTCCGTTACACGTTGTATACTATAGTACATCGTGTGTATTTGTTTAGAACCTATTTATGTATTTGTCTATTTTTTTTTATTTTTTATTTTTTTTTATTTTTTATTTTTATCATTGTCCTCTCAACCAAAGCACCTGCCATCTAATCTCTTCACCATTCTTGGTTGACTGGTAGAGAATGCCTAAGGCATTAAGTCCGCCTTTGTACCTTTTGTGCGAAAAGTTTAAATAAATAAATTCACAGTTCACAACATCATTTGAAACGGCAGAAAATTTTCAATTTTCCTCTATTCTTGACCTCCTTGCTCAAATCACATAATTGCCTGTTGTGTCTAAGCTGCGTTTACAAAATGTGTTCACTGATAATATCAATGAAAACAAACTAATTTATTCAGGCACGATTTCATTTAATGACAAATCACGTGTTAATTGACCAAATGCAATTATACTTGTGGGTATCATTAATTTTCCAATTAAAATGTACTAATTATTATTATGTTATGCTTTGGTTAACTTATGTACTGTACAAGCGATAGGATGCGCGAATTCAGTCAGCAGCTGAATCGCTCGTTTGAGCGTTTTTTCAAATATCCATTGGCACTCTTACAGTGTAATTCAAAGACAACGAGTTGAGGGTTAGGAGGGATTTAGCTCTTACCACATATTTATTTAAAATTTTGAGGGGGAAGTTGCATAATGCGCATATTTTAGGGCAGCTGAGCCTGTGTGTACCCGACAGGTACGTGTGGCGACGACGACGACCACGTCTGTTAGTGGAGCCGCGCGGTCGGACCAACCTGCTAAGGGAGGCGCCGCTGACGCGTGCACTTCGCACGCTTAACCTTATTGCTGGTGAGACGGATCTATTTTGGTGTACTCTGGGTGAATTCACAAGGAATGCATTATTTGTAATTAGCTATAGGTGTTAGTTTAAGGTAGGATAAGCGCATTTATCGCATTGGGTTGTTACCTGTTATGATAGATGTAAGTTGAAGAAAAAAAAAAAAAAAAAAAAATAAATAAGCCGCGTGCTTGACGCTACTGTTTGCGTGCATATGAACTCTCTCTTTCAATTTCATTCGTTCCGTCCAATTCTTCTTACTTGTGCTTATCTGCTTTGCTTACAGAATAAGGTCAGGCATTTTTCATTTCGAGCCGTTTATCCTGGGTACGACAAAACCGAAATCAAGACCTTCATAGTTTTAAACAAGTGTTGGTTGTCGTTAGTAATTAAATTTTCACAGGATATTGTTACAGTGGGATTATACTATTATACCTAAGAGGTAAAATAAACCCAGCGCCCGCACGCCCACTAATAGTGTCCACGTTTATTTACTCGCCTGATGAGTGAGCCACAGACTAAGCTGAGGTTTTAATTACAGGAGCACGGTGCGTTCCACAGACAAAACAATGTCGCCTCGTGATCCAGGTCAGTCTGCTGCTCTGATGTACTGCTGTATATTTTACGTTCGGATAATACATTAAAGCTTTGCTTTGCGCACGTAATTTTAAGGATAAGTGAACTTGCAATGATGGTTTTTAATTAATTGCTGTCCCAACTTGTCAGTTAAAACAGAAACAGTCTTTAAATATTGACCAAATTGATAGCAGTCTTATTTGTTCAATACTGCACTGACTGAGGTGAGAGAACCAGAATGATTATCATTATATTCTTAGTTAGATTACCAACAACTAACCACAATGTTACATTTAGTAAGGTAGTGATATTGTCCGACCTACTTTTGAGATCAAATGCAACTCACTATAATCAGAAATTCTCTTTATGGTAAACACAAGTTATAGACTAACTAACACAGCCTCTAGTTAGGCATTGGTCTCGGCCATCGGCCGAGTCGGTATTAACAATTTGGCACCGGCTGTATTGCTGTACCGAGTTACCGACTAGTGATAAATGGAACGAAGGATTTTTAATTACGTTACCTTTTTTATCACTCCGCTCGGGAGCGTTGATGAACGCAAAAAAATCTCGAACACAGTACAACTGAACGAATGTTATTTAAATCTATAAACCTTTAAATATAATTGAACGTTAAAGCTTTAATTTACATTTTAAGCGAAACTTTTATAAAGAACAAACATTTTGATGTTACAATTTTCATAAACGAAGTTTTGATGAAACTTTAAACCTCGTCTGATGAAATAAGTTGCACAATTGTAGTTTCATATTTTATGAAAGCTTAACATTATTAATGAAAAAAGCTGTATTTTATTTAAGTAATCATGCCTCACAAACACGATAATTAAAACAAACAAAGGGTTTTGCTTCAAGCCTCGTTGGACAGAAACTCAATAAATACTTGGAACGGATCGTGAAAACTTGTAAAAGTGGATTTACAGGAAAGAAAACAGGCGTCCAATAAGAGTCGGGGCAGAGTAATGGCTTATTCAAATTTAACTGTGGAAAAACCGCAGTTTGGAAAACGCTCCGGGTGGGCAAACACCTGCGCTCACTGAACCTTTTTAACTTAACCTTGTGTCGCAATTCCTCGAAGCACGTAAAATGTACCTACGTGCTACATTTTTACACTACTAAATAAATGAGAAATGATAAAATTAATTCTTAACAAAAGCAAAATTTCGCAGTATTAATATGACTGCTAATCCGCCAATCGCATACAAGACCGTAAGCCAATTATCAAATCATTCTCACGCACCGCATTCGGACCCGGGCGGTCATTTAATAAATTAATTTAATTAAAAAACATAAACATACCTCACTTAAGATCCAATTTAAACTGGGACAAAATGTATATTGGCCGCAATAAAGTAACACATGGCAGCAAAAAGGCCGGGTTTGGGGCGGGACGCGAGACCGGGCTGTATAGGCACATCCCGCACATCCTAGCAAATTACACTGATACGGCGTGAAAAGAATTTTAATGACATTCGAGGTGCCGGGGCTTTATGCGAAAGGTGACTTTGATACAGCGGCCTTGAGGTCCGCTGTGAAATGTTCCGCACGTGTTCTTCGAGAAAGTAGGTACATACTCACAAGTCTGTTCTAAAAGTATCTTTTGAAAATGTAAACAAATGGATCAGAAAACGTTCCTGTGGACGCCAATTTATAAAATTGTTATTCATAAACGTATTTTAGCACTAAAGTGTTCTATAAACCTAATATAGTTATAGAAACCAGAACCCTACTATAACAGTACTATATGGAAAAAATAGCAGACTCTACATCAGCTGATTAATAAGAAAATGACATTTCACGTACAAATGTAACATGTGTGATGATGTGTGCCAACTAAAGTCAGTTTCGTAAACAATCGTACTTCGAGGAGCTGCAGTTGTGTGTTTAATTTATTTTGCCCAATTAAGTTTATACCTACAATACAAAAGCCAGGGAATATATAACGAAGCTCATATAGCAACAAGAAATACTGTGGAATGTTGCTGCTTTGAAGTGTAGAAACAACACTTTCAATGCCTTTTACAAGGCATGAAAATGTGAAAACAACCATAGTGGTGCGTAGACAGATATTCTCGTGTTGGCCAATTTGTTGGATGACTTCGTTATAATGGTACCTAACAATTAGATTTATAATTAATTTAAACGGCATATTAGTTATAGAACGTTTATGAATACGAAAGTTTATCGAAGGTTTTATAGGCTTATCGAGCACTTTAACTATAGAATGTTTTAAACCTTCTATAACCTTTTTTTTATGAATAAGACTGTTAGTGTTTTGATTTGATTGTTTGAATACTTAAACCCGAAATTCGAATTTGAAATCACTCTAAGATGTTTTTTAATTGACAATTGAGGTTCATTTTATAACCTAAATTTTCGTCTATGATTTTCAATTACAATGTAATAACGTTATTGAAATAATAATTGTTGGAAAAAGTGGTCAGATATAAAGTTAAAACCTTCTCAATACAGATCAATATGTTACTAACTGTTATAAGTGACTGCGTAAGAATTTAACCTGAAAAGGGTTTGTTTATACTTTCATCAGACAATTTTATAACAGACTATAGGTATGTCTCGGTAATGCAATCAGTGTATCGCACGCCATGCTACCAAAGCTTTTCGGTGTGATGTTGATGGTAAGAGGATTCAGAAGTTTGGCAAGATGTGTGTATTAGGTATGTAGGTACTTACCTATTATAATATATGTTGTGATGTTGTTAAGTCGCTCTACGCCTCAACGATTTTAGCAGTAATTAATTATCTAACTTGTACCTGCCTATTTGGATTGATGTCGATTGCTATTGAATATGGAGCAAAATATTTAGGGACTTAAAAGATTATGATATTATTATGTGATTATTATTACCTGTCGGTGGATAATGTTATTTTGTTTTTATTTTTCACCCAGTTTGTATGCCTAGTTGCTGATGTTTTTTTGTTCCTGTAAATAGGTAGCCGAGATTGAGATTTCATGACTTCTAATGTCAACCGAGAATCTAAAACTTTTATTAACTGACTTAACATATACTATTGACTTAGTCGGTCGCCGACTGAGTGTTATGTTCAAAATGTGTGAAAAAGCATCTTTAGCCTCCGCAGCCGGGTCGACTGTTTTATCACTAAAATGATGTCTTGGAGGATTCTCTTACTTATATCAAAACTTTACAAATGTTGTATTCAAGGACATTCCTTTTATCACGCTTTTAAATTCGTCCTCATTGAATCTGAAATCGATAATTTTAATAGGTACAGATGACTAATCGAATCAGAATAATGCCGAATTCATGCATAATTGAGTCGATTATTCATTTTTTCGATAAATATGATCAAATCCACGGGTAGCGACGAAATTAACAATAAATTACGCGCTCCTAATGCTTTGTGTCATTAGGGAGCAATTAATCAAAAAGTCGAAATGAATGCGCCAAAAAATTACGACATTCGGACGGCGATAAACGTCATTATGAGCTATCAATTTTTTAATTTACAAAATTCTTTGATATGAGAAAAAAAATAGTGTTTTCTTTGAATAATTGCAACAATAAGCAGTCGTAAGTATGAGTCGAGCGAGTGCGTATTTACAAAAAAGATCGATTAAAATTTTATTGAATAAAGTTCCCAAAATAAACGCGTCTATACTAAGAGATCGTACTGAAAACATGAATCCACTTTAATCTCTGAACGGTGTGTACATATTTACTCATTTTACGAACCGTGTCAGGTAGTGGCATCAAATACCTTGAAGTTTTGTTGCCCCTCGACCCTAAAGAACATGTCTACAAGGCACCTGTCATCAAGTTTGGCGTGAAAGCGTGAAATATCGGTGCCGTGAAAACAACAACTTCTAAGCATTCATGTCCACACTATTTAATAACTCCACATGGCAAATGGAGCATAAGGCTAATGGTAGACACATACTTACTACTACCACGCTCAGGGTGTTGTTGTATGGCGCACTAGTTAAGGCCATATTGAACATAGTGCGGTCATTTGGGCACCACATGCCGACTTTAAAGGCAAAGTCAATTAGAAACAACTTTATAATCTTAATTATGAGATCCAACAATAGTCCACACGCTTATGAGCATAGATTTTTTTCAACCTTCGGTTATATGTATGGGAAATGCCACCCCTACTTATGTTTATCGTAATTTTACTACACCATTATTTTGCGGAAAGAATACACCTTATTTCAAATTGTCATCGGTATAGTGCTAATAGTCTACATAGTAAAATGGCTGTATGACATCCGAACGCACGCACAGAATGACATGACGAAATTATGGGTTCGGTTTTTTTACCATGAAACTGATGGCTATGAGAATTGATTTACTTAGATTTTTTATTCGGAATTTATTATTTGGGATAGCCGCCATCTTAAAATCCAGAATGTTCATCTTATTCGGTATCAGCACTATCCCCCAAAAACCATGAAAATGAGAACTATTAGTTAAATTATAATGGCCTCCAACAATAAACAAAAATTCTGCGGAAAACATTAAACTTTGAGTAGTCGCAATCTTCTATTTTGTAAGCCAACCTCTTCCGTTTAAAGGAAACTATGTATTTTGAGATCATTCACAGACGAAATTAGAAAATGACAGCTCTTAAAATTATATTCCAACCTGCAGAAAAGCAGCTTGGACGTAAGCAGTACTTACTTCTTCCCGCAACCCCTGCACGAATGCCCTGCGAAAACGCTCGCGTTGACCCACTGTAAGGAAAGCTGGACTGTGCAAATTGGTAAGATCTAGATTTTACGATGTTGGGATAGACGAACAGAGAGACAAACCGACAGGCAAAGACAGACGGCCAGTACGAAATTATAAGGAATCCTTTACGACTAACGGGGGCCCTAAAAACATAAATTCGGTTCATATTGGCAGATGCACATGTATTTGATGAATGATGAATCATCTCCTTTTGAAAGTTGGTTAAAAATATCTAAGGAATTTCACTTTGAACTTAAAAAAAACGGTACTAGTTCGAGTTGCGTGGAGAGGTTTCCATACGAGGAATATTTTATGTACCACTTATTAATCCCAAGAACAAACTTAACATTGTAGTTGCAAAATATGGCTACCTTGGGGTACAAAGGTAGATAAAGGGTTTATGGCTTTTACTACCTTTGTACTCCAAGGTAGCGAATTGTTCTCCTGTACATTCTGACTACAAATGTGAGTATGTATGCACTATATTGAGAGATTTGCTATGTTATTTTAAGACCATACACTTCTGATAGGATCTCCTGGAATCTATAATCTATAATACAACGTGTAACGTTAAATGCGCACAACCTGAAAATAGTTTGATCAGAATAACGAGCAGAATTAATTGAACCACTTTTTTAATATAGGTCACATTTTTCAAAAAATCTTCATTAAAAATGTTGCCGGGTCTATTTATTAATAGGTCAAGCAACCCAATGTCAACGTGGCGCGGCGGCCCGGTGACGACTCCTCCGTCGATAAAGCGTCGTCGCAGACGCAAGAAACGATCAGAATGGCCAGTAAAACTAAAACAGCACATATAACCTTTACAATTTTTTAATGACTTATTTTCTATCTGAAATAGGTCAATTGAATTAAAAATCAGTTGGGGTGTCTGAGGTTTTACGCATTTAACACGTTGTATACATAGGCTGACTGGTAATTAGTGACCGATACTTAAACACATGATTGTACTCATCATTACAAACAACTTTTAGTATCGGACCAAATCCGAAATCGGGAAAAAAAAATCAGCTCATCCCTACATTTATGTTCGTACGAGTCGTCAAAATGTAGGGAATAGCTGATTTTTTTTTCGTCATTTCACTTTTGTCCCATTATACAACTTGTTTGTTGTCATGAGTAGAATCATGTGTTTAAGTATCGGTCACTAATTACCAGTCACCTGTATACAACGTGTAACGTTAAATGCGCAAAACACCCCAACTGATTTTTAATTCAATTATTGACCTATTTCAGAGAGAAAATAAGTCATTAAAAAATTGTAAAGGTTTTATGTGCTGTTTTAGTTTTACTGGCCATTCTGGTCGTTTCTTGCGTCTGCGACGACGCTTTGTCGAGGGAGGAGTCGTCACCTGGCCGCTGCGCCGCGCTGAAATTGGCTTGCTTGACCTATTAATAAACAGACACGGCAACGTCCTTAATGAAGATTTTTTGAAAAATGTGACCTATATTAAAAAGTGGTTCAATTATTATTAATTTTAATTATTATTATTTGCTCGTTATTCTGATCAAACTGTTTTCAGGTTTTGCGCATTTAACGTTACACGTTGTATATAAAAATTATTATAAGGCAAAATGATGAAAGTTAACTGTCGATTTGTATATGGGTATACAGTATATTAATTACTTAAGTATTAAAAAAGGGTAAGTGAGAGAAAGGATTTCAATGTAGTACCTATGTTAGAAAACACATAATAGAGCATCATAAGTCTACTAGGACTATAACTTTTAAATCACTTTTAAAAATATCAAAATACTTTACACATTGAAGTTGACACATGAAAAGATATAATAAATTATCACATGTAATAAGCATACCAATGCTAGTTTTTTTTATACACTGGATACTGAAGGTCAAAAGATGAAACTAAATACTTGTTTGTCATTTTAAAATGAATTGTTAAAACAATCATCAACACAGCTTATTACAGTCCACTGGTGGACATAGGCCTCACCAAGGCTGCTCCAGAACACCGTCTTGCACCTTCCGCATCCAGTCTGTCCCAGCCGCCTACATAAGGTCGCCAGTCCGTGCAGCTGGGGGGTGCCCACTCTATGCTTGCCGATATGCGGGTTAACATTCTAGGACTCATCTGCTCCACCAGCCGTAGTTGTTTCAACAAACATGGCCCACTACCAGTTCAGTTTGCTTACTCTGTAAGCTATGCTGGTAACTCAGTTTCTTTCGTACATTGAAAAACTTCATTATTTTAATAACTTAGTATAAAAATATTACTTACTAATCAATAGATCAATAAAAACCAATTCAGTTGTAAGGTTGTTAGCAAGAGATTGCTTTTGGCCACCAATTGGGACAACCCCTGCACCCTAAGATGATCCACTGACCAATGGCTTTCATTTTGACAGTTCAACAACATTCACTGTGTTATATACATTGTTGAACAGACAAACTTTTTGAACATATGAAGCAATGGATTAGCAATATCCTTCAAATGATTCAGATTGAGATTGAATGTGTGTTACCTACACAATTACGGTGCTATACTTTGAAGCTGAGCCCTCAAATTTTAATGCCCTTTCAGCTAAGCCATTTTCTTAAAAGACTGACACTGTATCAACACACTGGCTCAGTTTGACTATCACATCATACAGCTGTTATCACAGGTAATTATCCTGTGTGATCATTCCCTGAAACCCAGAATGTGTTCTGTTTCTTTTGGATATTGGTATTTGGGTTGAGAAATTTTAACACATTGAACGCCGTGGTGGTCACTGGTGACCACCACTGACCACCACTGAACTTTCTATATGGGCTGACGCTTATTTGCGATTTCGGCAAATTTTACACGTATTATTTTATTGGTTCAAAATAGCCAAAAACACCCCCTCTAAATAATTATTTCTTATTACTATTCAAAGAATTAACAAAATAATTGCTGTCGCTCACCAGTGACCACTATGGCGTTCAAAGTGTTAATATTACTTAGTTGCAACAAGCATACAAAGAATACATATTAATGCAGCTGCTTAGACTAGGCAGGTATTATGATGTTATTTTATTTGCAAGTCATTTTTTTGTATTTACATAGTTTATAGAGCTAACAGTCTTAAAATAATAATATGTACAAGTATATAAAAAACTGGCCAAAAGCGAGTCGGATTCGTGCACGAATGGTTCTGTACCATTATCTATAAAAACAGCAAAAAAATCATGTCTATTGTATGGGAGCCCCCTTAAATATTTATTTTATTCTGTTCTTTATGAATTTGTTGTTATAGCGTCAACAGAAATACATCATCTGTAAAAATTTTAACTGTCTAACTATCATGGTCATGAGATACAGCCTGGTGACAGACGGACAGACAGCGAAGTGGGAGTAAAAGGGTTCCTTTTACCCTTTGGGTACGGAACCCTAAAAAGAGGGCAAATAATCAAAGGGCATCAAAAAATTTGTGTATATCGCTGTCAATAGGAAATGTGACCTAAAGGCTGGCAGGGTATTGATTTTAGTAACTACATAAATCAGATCCATATGAAAACATAAACAAAAAATAAATAAGGCACCTACTTATTGACTTTTCAAATATTTTTATTTGTTGGGTACCGCTTGCTGGATTGCCTTTTACCATAAAAAAAAATATGTACACAGGGTACACCCCCTAAAATTATAGAACAAAAAAAGAAATATTGTCAGCCTCATTTATTATTATTTCTCTACCTTAATTATTTTTCTTTTGGACGAATTAATAATAAATTATTTATACAGTGTATGGTTAAGGTTCATGCAAACCAATTAGCATTTCCTTATTCTAATTTGAATATGTTCATGTTCAAGTAAGTCTATCTTGCGTAGGTCTGTAATAAATAGTCTTTTAGAAAGTTGCCCCTCAAGCTCAAACAATAAATGGGTCGTTACGTTTTAATAGCCCTATAATATAGTTAATGTATATGGCTAGTGAAATATTACCGAATCGTGACCGATTTATCCAATAAAACATAAGTTTTCTAATATCGATCGGCTGTTGGTGTCAGTCTGCGATAGAATTCAAGCACCGTTGAACTTACCTAACGATGTGTCGCCACACCGAACACTATATTTTTCTGTCGTTTAGCAGTCCTCAATATCAATCAAGAGTTCCACTTAATAACAACTGCACGACACACAATTAATTAAATCGCCGATTTTTTTTTTTTTTTTTGTTTTTATCAAACGCAAATCACGGAAACTAGTTGCGAAAACGAAAAAATGTCTAAGATGGCGCCACAATGCAAATATTCTAATGACATTAGACTGGGTGTTGCCATGGTATAAACCAATTTTGTTGGTAGTTTTTTTTGGCAACTTGTGCAGAAATATTTTCTTTTCCCTTAATAAATAAAAATATTGCAAATAAGACACGTTTTAGAAAAAATATTAATTTAATTAAAAAAAATATGAGATTGTAAATTATTTGGAGTTACAATATTTCAGACAATAATATTTACGGATACGGAATAATAATGCACAGAGACGCCAGTACATCAAGCTACTACAATCTGTCAAATTTCTTTAATAGATTTTCAACTTTATCGCTAGAGAATTAAATTCAAAGTTGATTGGTAAAATTTGACAGTTTCGGGTAGCTTGATGTGCTGGCGTCTGTACTCACTTACATGCATAGCATCTATATACAAACAACAGTTTTTACATCTGAGCACTCAGCTAAGACATTATTACATACTAACTCATCGTGATGGTGAAGTTCATTTTTTTTGTCTCAATTAATATGATTGGAAATTCGAGCATTATTTTGACAACCTTCTTAGAGATCAATCCAAAATGCTGTAAGTACTGTTAAAATAAATGGGAGCAGGTGGCCGGCATTGTTAGTATGAAAATCCATGTTTAGCGGTCGAATAGATGAATATGAAAACTCATAACTATCATGTAATTTAAAAATGGAACGAACATTTTACTTCCAAGGCAACCAAGAAGGTAACTTAACATTTATCAAAGATACTATTCAAATTTCGATTTGGCTTGAAGATACATACAGCTGTTAAATTAATATAAAAAAAGAAACAAATGAACATACTGGCGCGTGAAAGTTATCGTTGTTGTGTGCTGGAATTTATAAAATAATAAATACTAAGCGGCCCACGAGCAACTTTTGCTTCTGCAACTAATTTGTCTCTCACATCAAGTCTACGGGTTTGTATGAAAGTGCGCGCATGTAGCGACGCGACAGCTGGGAGACATTTTTGTCTGCGGGTTTGGACGCAACTGTCGCCCGTCTATTAGTTGCAATGCAAGTGCACGCACGGCGACAAAAAAAGTTGCCAGCAAGCCAGTTGCCGCTCAACCGAAAATTCCTGTGTGCGGATCGTCCAAATCTTGGTGAGGAGACAAAAAAGGGCAACTAAGTTGCTCGTGGGCCCTTAGTTTGAATTGCCGCGCATTTTACAGAAAAGTACTACATAACTAATAACTACGTATATTATACATAAGCCTTGGCCGCAACCAGGCATTGATGGACGAACGTGAAAGCGGCAGTAATGTACTTAGCGAGCTAGTAGGTATACCATTAATGACTCTTGATTATTTGAGCAAATATATTTTATCAAACTACTGGAATAAATAGAAAATAAATACAAGTATTCTGAACTGTGTAATAATTTATGTAAAAACGCTAAAATAATAATGAAGAGCTTACTAATTTGCTTCTCAAAACTAATCTAATACAATTTAGATAAATATAAGTTTCTAATCAGTTCTCAACTAGATAAGCTGATCATGCTGTTCTTAAATAAATAACCTTGAAGTAAGGTATGATAGTAAATAGATATACTTAGTACTAACAATATTTTACATCTATCTAGTCTTTTGCAAACTGTGAAATCAGTACATTTGATCATACCAGATATGACTAAATGGTCCCATTGGCAGCAGTCTTGGATTCCTGAGATTAAATCTTTAGAAAAATAGGGAAAACCTCTCATGACATGATTGCGCTCTATAATACTCACAAATACTACAATCCGCAAGAGTTAACTTGGGCTTGAGCAGCCCCTCCCGACCCCCGCGCTGTTACCGCTCTCGCAATGGACGCCTCAGTACCGCGCGTTTACGTCATCAGAGCTAAGTCTCAAGTTAACTCTTGCGGGTTGTACATACAATCAATGCACTATCACTGTTACCATAAGTCACATAATATAGATAAAAAATGTGATTACGAAATGCGTCATGCAAAGTCCACTCCAGTATCTAGTAGATCCCTGATAAGTACTGTGGCCTTTCGTGGCAAGATACGCAAGAGGTGACCGAGGTAGAGCAGATGCTTGGGCACCGATGCCTCGAAGTAGTTTCGGCGAACGCTCTCAAGGATCGCCGTAGCAGCTTTTCTAGGAGTTATTGTGCCGAAGTAACTTGGTATACTGAAAACATAATTGTTTTAAAATTATGATTACGAAACTGCGCCCTCTCGTGTTCTGGGATTTTAAATGAATATGTTTAATAGCTATTACCTACGGTAGAATTACAGAGAGCTGGATTTTCTTTTTAAAATAATTGAGTTTCAAAATTTACACAATACACTTTAAAAATAAATGATTGATTATGAAGTACTATAAGTATTAAGTGCTAGACTTAATACTTTGCGAGTTTGCGATTAATTCGTTTTTGTTGTGTAGAATTTTCTGTGATATGTATCACTAACCTTACTCTTAAATCCGCGCTTTCATCGCTGACAATAAACGGATAGATATGAATGAGTGTGACATGGACTCCATCAATCTTGTTTACTCTTAGGTCTTCTGCAAGAGATTCTGCCAGGCCCTGGACTGCAAACTGTGCCATACTTAATGGCATTTGGTCCTTGATGTAGCTGAGGCCAGCCACTGAGGTTAAAGCCACAATGTGACCATGGTTCTTAGCCTTCATATCGGGCAAGAACTGGTCAATCAACTGAAATCAATAATTTAAATAATTAAGTATGTATTATTAGTAACAATAAATTACTATTTTTATTTTGTAAACTGTTATGTGAATATTATCTTATCGACAGTAGCCTCTTGACCTTTTTATTATGATTCAGAAGTTAAGATTTCAAGAACACCAATTAATGTGTTGGTAAAATAATATTCTCCAAGAATTTGTTGGTAAATAATTATACATTACCTTTTTATTACTTAGTAAATGTTGTAATTCCTTTAAAAAATTAAAGGACATGAACATAGGTACTATATAAAGTTATAACCTTTTAAAAAATGGTCACACTGGTGAAATATTTTGATGGAACAACTTAGTGAGAGAGTATTTATTTTCCCAGCAGTGGGACAGTAGTGGCTAATAATGATAATAACTTACCCAGAAATATGATGTCAGTGTAAGATCCACAGTATCATGAATATCTTGAGGTGGCTGAGTCAGCAAGGACCTAGGGCTTGGTATTCCACAACAGTAGAACAATATACTGACAAACCCTAGATCCTTCTTCACCTGAGAAGCTAAAGCCTGGACATTCTCCCTTCTGGTAACATCACAAGTGTAGCCTATAGCAGAACCACCTCTTTTTTTGATGTGTTCAACGGTTTCCTCATTAGAAGAGCTGTTTTTATCTACACACACGACTATTGCTCCTAGGTTAGCTAGCTGTTTGGACAGTTCACGGCCTACACCTCTGCCAGCACCGATTACCTGAAAATATAAATGTATAGTTTTAATTGAAAATTTTAAAAATCTGTGTTATGATGAAGTATTTAAAAGAAAGTGATCATGCAATTTATATGGTTCAAAAAATTTATTCTTATCATAAAAAAATATAAAATATCCAGCTTGTATAAAATTAAGATAACAATATTCACTTACCAGAACTGTTTCTAGTTGGACTGATTTCAATGGTGGTGGTATAAAGAGCTCATAAATAGCCTGTAGAATTGCACAGTTGGCATTCAGGACCACCCATCCAATATCCACCATTAGAATGCACAAGGAATATACTCTCAGCAACATTCTGATTGGGAAAAAGATATTCAAGAGAATTCCCAAGATGTTGTCAGAGATTTTGATTTCCTGAAACATTTTAATTGTGCATGAATTATATATAATAAGATTCTTTAATATAAAGGAAAAGTCATACAACACATACAATCTGAAAACCTATGTACGTATAATAAAGCCCATAAGAACTTAATTACAGATACCTGCAATTTATTGACTTATTATTTGTTACACAACTACAGTAAGTAATCACTTTGCACACACCTTTTGATCGAAATAATCCTTGGAACTCATAGCAAACACATGTAATTATTACTAAGTTAGTAAAATTCTTATATAATTAATTAAAAAATATTGTTTCAGAATAAAAAAACTTTTAAGTTGTAAAGCAAACCACTACTATGAAACGAAAAATTGGGCTTTATAAAAAGGACACAGAGCGATAAATAGTAAAAGTGAAATGATAAGAGGACCGGCAGTAGATATAAATTACGAAATGCAAAGTGATAACACGAAATGTTTGACGATAATCTACACTTGAGCTTGAGTCTCTGAGTGCTTTTGTTAGGAATTTAGGATTGAAAAGGCTCTCTGTGGTCTGTGGGTTAAAATTTGCAGTCACTACTCACTGTCAATTATTGGGTATTCTGACCATAGACATCTCAATGGTTCTGAACTTCTGACACACTTTTTGGTTATTCAAAAGAACCCATGTATTGCATCACATTTGATTTATTGATCTTAAAATAAGGATCATTCTCATTTTATACTTATTTGCGCAAAACTATTACATATTAAGAGTGCTTTCTATTCCCGAAATAAATATCACTGTTCTTAGTAGAAGTTCGATGCATAGCATTGCAACATTGTGTTAGAACATTCAATGTGGTGTGCAAACCTCTCTGTGGTCTGTGGTGCAAACTTGCAAAGTTGTCAAATAAAAAGAAAACTGAAACAAAGCAAAATATTCTGATTGCGTTAATATCAAAACGACGTTTGTTTATTAGCTAAAGACGTTAATTTGCAGCTAATGCGAAGTTAATTCACCCCAAAAGAAAACTCAATCATGGCTTTTGTATACCAAGGAGACCCTGAACTAGAATCGAAGTCGAAAAAAGGTTTGTAGAAATTCAACACACTTTTAATATTTTCGTTATTCCTCTTGCTTATCAGCATTTACTACTTCAGCTGCGGAGCGTATATCTGAGAACATGCACATAGTGGCGAACGAACCTTCTTTGGCTCTGTACCGACTGCAGGAGCATGTAAGGAAAGCATTACCGCCTATGGTAGAAAGAAGAGTGGAAGTGACCAAACTGCAACACGAGCTACAAGGAAGGTGCTATGACGTAGAGTATGCTCTCAGGTAATAATAATAAAAGCTGTATTTATTTTTCATTTAGTATCTCCAAAAAAAGAGATACACAATACATACATGACACATAAATAAACGGAAACATCAGGTATTAATGTTGTGTCTTGAAGCTAGTTAAACACAGCGCAGAATAAATAACCTTTATTTGGTTTAAATAATAATAAATATGAGAAATAAGAATAGATTGAGATAGGACATACACATTTGACAGACAAAAAGACTTTTGTTACTGTACCAAACGACAGTTGTCTTAAACAATCATTTTAAAATTGACAACCAGCCTGTCTACAAATTAATGTGACAGACATGAGGTTACATATGTTTGCTCCTTCAATTATAGGAGACCACACAGGATGCACAATAAAATTAACAACTAAGCCAACAAAGTTAAGTATAAAAGTGTACCTAGTACAGTTACTTATTTGTTAACTGTAGAAAAGAATTGTAACCCTTGGCTAACTCCATCTTATACAAGGTGTAACTCAAATAACTCACAACCTCATAAGGGGTCATTTTGCTCATAATTATGAACAACTTTTACTATGTGACCAAACCTGAAATTGCAAAAAAAAATTAGCTGTTCCCTACATTTATGTTTGCATAACTCATCAAACTGTAGGGAACAGCTGTTTTTTTTTTGTGATTTCAGGTTTGGTCCCAAGTAAAAGTTGTTCATAATGATGAGTACAGTGACCCTTTATGAGGTAGTGCGTTATTTAAGTTACAGCTTGTATTTCTAAATATTTCCTACAGTGAATCTTCTGGTATTATTAAAATAACAAACTATTAATGTGCATGGGAATTCAGTTTATGATGGAATAGGAAGGAAGAAAGGAACTCTGAATAAAGGAGAATGTTCTGAAGTTTACCTTGATTTCTAACTTTTGAGTTCATAAACAAATAATTATATTATTTCTCAATTCCAGTGCAGTCAAATCAATGGATGGTGCCGCAACCAGTTTTAAGAATATACAAGAAATGTTGAAGCAGTCAATATTTTTAAAACAACAATTAAAATATGAGGAAGCGAGGAGAAATAAAAAAGATTCTAATTCTGTTTACAAACGTCTCTCTGCTCATATTGTTCTTGACCTACCAGACCTCTCCGAGTTCTCTATGGTTAGGGAGACTACCAATAGGATTGAGAACATGATGGCACAGGCTAGGGGCTCATCAGCCGAGCTTCATAGGTCTCACACCACTTTGCATTAAAACAGCAACCTATGTAATTAATATACATACTGATCTCATAACAGTGTGTGCTTGCTATGCCATGTAGAGCAATCAGCTTAGCCTAGCCGGCTTCTGCTGAATTAAGGCTTGTCCCAGATTGTGCTACAACAATTTTCTGCTTTTCACATTACCACCAACAAAGATCTTTTTTATATTAATGTTGTATAAAGCACATGCCAATTCATTTACACTAGCACAGCACACAGTGTCCCTTATTTTAGTCTGTGATAATGTGTAAGATAACGAAGTACAGAGTAGATATTTTGGATCAGTATTAACAGTTTATTTGAAACAACTTAGGTTTTTATGAGGTGCCTATGTGGGGCTCCTATAGTAATTCCAAAAGATTACTCTAGTTTTAATTACTAGAGGAATGTTTTGATCCATCCTAAGGTGGATATGTGGAAACGCATGTCCGAGAATCCACCCTAAGCCTTTAAATTCCATTTATCCAACTAAGCCTAGGGTGGATTTTTTGGGGTTGATAAACGGAATAACCCTGTTTCCACTATCTAGTCAATTTAAATTATAATAATAATAAGAATAATTTATTTGTTCAAAAATATACAGACATTTAAATAATATGATGTTACACTATAATACACTTTATTCTATTATCAGATATTGAACATCTGTATCTGAACTAGATATAAAATATCTGTATTTCAGACATCAGTGCTCTTCCCTTGTTGTAGGCGATAATTAGAAATTAAGTTTGTTTGACCTCTATTTACATCTATAACACATTCGATCAAAAAGATATACAGTAATCCCCCCTATAACGCGGTAGATTGGTTCCGCATTATGGGGGTATTCCCGTATAACGCGTTTTTACGACCTCGTATAATGCGTTACGTATAAATAATTCATTATATTTAACCTTTCTCGCTGCAGAGGGTTTAAATCGAATATTTAAATTTCACAGTACAGAAATATGTATGTGGGAAATCCCCGCGTTATACGGGGGATTGAAACCGCGTTATAGGGGGAGAAGTGACAAATGTAGGAGAATAAACTTAAATTAGTTGTAAAGTGATGGTTTCTGGTGATATGGTATCATTTAACTAACAAGGAAAGGTATCCCGACGTGTCACCTCCGATTTTTTTGTGGCTGATATTTATGTTATTCTCCATCAAATTTTAAGAGACACGTATTTTTTTTTTGCCAAATTTTCCAATGGATATATTAATATCCATTTGGTCTTTTGGAAAAATATTAACTAGAAGTATGTAAAACCCTCAAACTGCCCCGAAAAGTGGTAATGTTTAGGGGGCTATTTCACCCACAAAAAAGGCGCGTTGGCAAAAAAAAAATACGTGTCTTTTAAAATTTGATGGAGAATAACATATATCAGCCACAAAAAAATCGGAGGTGACACGTCGGGATACCTTCCTTGTAAGATAAATCATGTTAACCCAGTTTATTAATCTAAAGTAATTTATGTAGGCTAAGGTAGCGCTATACTAGAAACTAACTTTTGTCACATTGTCATTCATTGATGCACTGTGCAAGGAAATATTAAAACAACCTGTTTTAGGTTAACTTGTTTCATTAAATTTATAAATTTTCCACTGTTTTCAGCTTCGACGGATTATTCCGTTTATCCACCCCAATGTTCTATGTTAGAGAGTATGGTTTCCGCGCTTAGTCCTTCAAGTGGACCATTGTGTGTGGGCCATGGCGGGCGTCGGTGGTTATTCTAACCACCCCACCTCCCTCCAGAAGTTGATTAGATCTCCTGGCCTGTTAAGAACATCTGTGTAAGTATCCACCCTAGGCCTGTAAATTCTATTTATCCAACTAGGCTTAGGGTGGATTCTCGGGCACGCGTTTCTGCGTGTCCACCTTAAGTTGGATTTTTGGAGTGGATAAACGGAATATCCGGCTTCGACATTATCTTCTTGCAGTGTGTATTAAGCTTTCATTTAAGTATTAATATATTTGCAGTCAGCATATTATTATAATCTTAACTAACAATACCATTACTTTAAACTGTAAGTTGTTTAACAAATAAATATGACGTCATAATACATTTTCGTGTCTGATTCTGCAAAATAAATATTGAATGCCTGCTAAGCTCGATTGCTTGTATGAAGCAAACAATCGAGTCGCAAATTGGTAGCCCTTGAGCTTCTGATAGGTGATCCGGGGCTATCCATTCAGTCATTACCATTTATGCTTTATCTTGTGTATGTTGGAGAAAACGCACTAGTATTTCACAACTAGCTGGGGTTTCGAAAATGGTGAAAACTCGCATGCTGATGATAAAGTCATCAACTTTCATTGCTTGGTGTCAGTATGTATTTATGTGCTAACATTGTAAATAATTGCAATAGGGGGAAGCGCCAGGTTTGCCGCGAGATTCAAATGTTTTTGCGTTTTTTTTGCAATTTGAAGGTCAGGTTGTATGTTGAACATAATATGATTCGTAACTATAAAAAGTGTATATTTACAGAATTATAATCATTAAAATCATCAATACAACCCTCTTTAAGTTTATAATGGATGATTTTTTTTACCGTTTCCAAATTTTTACATGCTGTATAATCCTATTCATTGATCTTTCATGAAATAGTCATTCAATAGGGTTATAAGCAGGCTACCCTGACGCTTCCCCTTACGCTCTTCAGTATTTATTAACTTTACATAAACTGTAACACTAATTTTTATTAGGTACAATAAATGATTACAAAGTGCTTGCTTTTTGTTGCATTATATTTTGCAGTAGCTGCACTGATCAAAATACTGATTTTATGCAGTAGGAAAGTTTCATGGTCTGGTAAAATGCTGACATACTATGTATAATAAATATCATCAGAGTAAGTATAATTTTTCATAGAATTATAGATGTTTCTATCATATGCTTGAAGTCTATTTATATTGTTGCACAGCCTAGGACACTAGTATTTAGTTACGACAAGGCTCTAGCTTAGGAATTGGAGCATAAATATAAAAAAAATATTCCTTTATTTAATCATATTTTAAGGATCGAGTAACAAACTAGCGTCGTTCACCTCTACCTACCTCTTCGAGAAGTACAGTACGGGCGTATTTTTTTTTATGTGCGTTATTTCCTCCGCCCTGGGATTTAACAAAAATATAAACTACAAAAAATATATATAATAACCATATATATTTGACTAAATACCTGAAAATACACTAAACGGCGGAGCGAAACCATAACCACCATAGCGTGATTCATAATCCCATAATCTGAGTCAACGCCATCTAGTGAGAGAATTTGGGAACTAATCTTTGGCGAAGGCAGAGATATTATTCTCTTGCCGTACAATAAATCATTTTGACATGTTCACGAAACGTTTTTAATTAATCGACTACATTTAAGTATATTTAATCAGTTTATAGCGCTTACAGGCGCAATTCGCTCTTGGTTAACTTTGACATCTCAGCAACAGGTTGTCGTGTCAGCGCAGTTTAAGGAAATTTTTATTATGTACATAATGCAACATATATACCTATTTTTTATTTTTTTGTTAACCTGTGTTGTCGCACTGCTGGGCAAAGGTCTCCTCAGTACTCTTCCAGATTTCCTTAGTTGTGCCTTCTCCGGCCAATCGGTTAGGAACTAGTCCAATTCACGCGTTTTTTAGGCCTGCCTCGGTACGACGCCCGACTTCAAGCATCCACTGTGTGGCAATCCTGGCCAATGGGTTTTGATGCATCCTATATGTATGACCCGCATAGTCCCGTTTCAGCCTCGCAGACTTAGCGCCAACATCAGCGATGCCCGTCTTGGAGGGTATTATGGTGTTACAAATTTGGTCGGTGACTGGTGAGTTTGATTAAGGGTAGTTCCCATTTGTTCTATGGAACATGACGTCATCGGACAAAATACGACATTTTTTTCATAATGAAGTCATGTCGCATACAACAAATGGGAACTATCGTTTTTAAATAGGGCAAAGCTTGAGTTTGGACTTCTAAGCCTCGGTCAAAAACCAAGTCGGAGCCCCATAAGTTAGGATAGGCATAGGCAGGATGCACATGTCAACAAGCATGTAGACGAGCTTGCGCTTGCTTGAATACCTTGCTTTAGTATTTTCAGTTGAATAAATGTTGGCAAACAAGGCCTATAGGTACAGACGCCAGCACATCAAGTTACTACAATCTGTCAAATTTCTTTAATACATTTTCAACTTTATTACTAAAGTATTAGGTTCAAAGTTGATTGGGAAAATTTGACAGTTTCGGGTAGCTTGATGTGCTGGCGTCTGTACCTACCTAAGGGCCAAGGGGAATCGGCGTCAATATGTAGGTACTGAAGTACCTACTTAGGTACCTACATATTGGCACCGATTCCCTTGTTCACAAATTAATCTAAATTTAAGTTCACTGCATCTTTTTCTTTCTATTTCATTAAGAAAAGGACGGAAAATAAATATTAGTTTAGTCCTGTCAAATTAAGATACTCGATTAAAAAATAGGCTTCTAAAAATATGTCAATTTACGTCAGGCGCTGACTTCTATCCTTTTCGTAATGAAATAGAAAGAAAAAGATGCACTGAAGTTAAATTTAATTTACTTTGTGAACAAGGGAATCTGCGCCAATGACAATATGAAGTTGGAGGTCCCATTATTCTATCAGATTACAGAATTAAAATTGGCTACCCTACCGAGCTTAGGCAATTTGATTAAAAAATAAAAGAACACCAAAAATAAAAACAAGTTTTATTGAGCTTATAACTTCTCAACATCAATCATAAACATGCTTAGAAGTAAAGTCTTAATAATATGCCAACACTAACGACAAAACAAATTAAGTATAATAAAATTAACTAAAATAAAAGTGGCAATATAGTCCAACGGTTACGGCGGACTGGCGAACGGGAGAGGTCGCGGTTCGATTCTCATCAGTCGTTTGGGCACTAACATTATGTTTGTAAGCTTAGGGGAACTAGAAATGTGCACTTTAAAATAATTGAAACAACAAAAACAGTCTTTAGATCAGTTACCCTTAGCATAGCGAGAACAATACGAACATAATCTAGGCAGCGTACTTACGTACGTTTTTTATACAAAAAAAAAAAAGACTTAAGAATTGTTGCGTTTTTCCAATACCCAACTTTAATACATCTCTAAGACAGTAAACGAACTTATACTATGAAAAACTACGAAAGGTAATAGTCAAGAGTAAACGGGGTCAAATTAAATTAGGTATTGAAACTCCGCTGGCGTAATGGGACACAAAAAAGAAAATAATTTGTTTTTTTTTTTTTGTGGGGTCATTAAAAATCATGTTTAGATATCGATACCCATCACATCTGCAGTTTCGCTAGCTAATTTAATTTGACCCTGTATAGGTATTTAAGTGTCATGGTAAACAGCTAAAATTACCATAATAATTGCACGACAAGAAATTCTATGCTTTCTTCCTCCTGAAAAACACAACGATAACAACTAATTAAAAACTAAGTAAGATGCCTTACTTTTGGCCTTCGTCACATTCAGGTAAAAACATAAAACGAAACCAAAACTACCTAAGCTTATAATATTATGATCTATCTATGAAATATGACAGACCAAGGCAGCTCCTTCAGCTTCGTGATATCATACTTCCGTTCTAACGGTATAAGTTTCTGCAGGGCTTGCTCCTTCGGCATGATCTCTGGTTTGATGGACAAGAGCTTCCTCAACCATTTCCACGAGAACAGGCCCTTCGCCGGGTAGACGCCCGGCCCTTTGTTTACTATAGAGTTGTAAATGTAATCTATAGGTAACCCGGTGACGATGTAAGAATATACTTCCCGATTCTCTGCTTTAAGGGCCTCCATTTTCCCGAATATTTCCGCCCAAGTTAAATATGGATCCTGTACTTGAACATTCACAAGTACCTGGAAATTAACGTTTTTGTTTTTAGGAGTGGCCAATTTCACACAGTCCGCGTACTTATTAAACCCATACCTGGCATACTTTTGTATGTACAACTTACAGTGTATTATGGATGTAATAGATAAGATGCAGGAGTAGAGAAACTGTTAGTTAACACTAAGTATGTAAGGCACATAACCTTACGCAGCGACAGGAAACCTTAGGTAGTTCTTTCCCACTGTTACCTCTGCGCTGCTGTGATGCCTTTGAGGCTATGAGACATTAGTAACGAGACAGTCATTCCGACTTTTTTAGCACGTCAGGTTCAACGAAAGTTAGTTGTTTCAGAACAGACAAAAAAAGAATACCGTATGGGCACAAGCTATCACTACTAGAATATGGGTACCTAATGACACATACAGGACATAAATGTCTGTCTTATAATGTCGTAGGATCTGGTACAAGGTTAGTAGGTAGAAGTATGTTCAGGACACATCTGCCGCTAAAAATACATAAGGTTTTTTCATTACGAACTGTGAAGCAGCTCGATGTCTGGATGTGTCCGGTTGATAGCAATAAATTGGTACATTGCTAAAACAAAAACCAACGACACTACGCGAGAATACCTAACACCAACCAACGTAATGGCGCGATCTTATGAAAAGTTACCGCATAGGTACCTAAATAGCCACCAAATAAATAGTTAGCAAGGTGACTTACTTCTGTAGTATCATTGACTTCAAAGCTCGTGAAGTATTTTGCGAAAATTACGTTGATGTCCACCTCATCCTTTAGATGTACCACGACGGTGTAGCCCTTCTCACTGTACCGTTCTACCAGTTTGTCCACAGAGTCTACGTCGAAAATAGTACCGTCTACCATGATGGCTAGGCGGTTCGTTAATGGCATGTGGCTTTCTATGCTGTGAGAGGGAAAAAGGAATGGCAGATTATTCTTGGGTAGGGGAGGCCGGGGCTGAAAGTTCCGATTTTCAAATAACATGAAAATTTATGATGAAAATGAAAAGATTTCAATATTGATATTAGATTTTATTAAAAAGTCTTAATCGGTCTCTGTAATAGTAAAGTCATTTCTGCTAGTTTCTCTATATTTTTTTTTGTACAGGCATATTTTTGCAAAATTTCGGAAGGGAACATTAAACCCCGCTTTGGGGCGAGTTGTTCCATGTGTGGGGCAAATTGTGCCACTTAGATAATATTAATAAAGTATAAGGATAATGTATGGTTTCTCTGGTTAAATAAAACAATAAATAATTTCTATAGTTAGGTTCATTTATTTAGTTGTTATGCAATGCTATAAACTTTAAAAAACAACGAAAAAACATTACTAGCTACAACTAGATTCACATTTTGTATTGGTTTACAAAAATTGAGATCTATTAGCTTATAAATCTTACTACCTACATGCTTAAGGATACAAAAAATCGTACTGGAAAGGATACTCGAGATAAACACTTTTTTATAACTAAAAAATGTTGGCAATTCCATAACAGCACTTAAAAAAAGACAACAAAATATAACTGGAAATCTTCAGATAAATGTTTCTTTTATTAATTCAACTATTATAGAGATTTATCAAGTTAAACAAATTATCACAAACATAACTGCACTTATTTTAACTACATAACACAAAAGGTAACCTTCATGCACACGTTTCATTAATAAATTTAATGATAAGTGAGATCAAAACTTACAATTATAATCAAATACCAAAATGAAACTGCTAACGTCAATATTATTTATCATCTTGAAGTTATCAAATTATTATTAAATCAGTCGTATCAACTTTGGTAACTTTTATTCTTATTCATCGTTAAATTATTCATCTGACTCATTTAGGATTCACAATTTAAGGATCGATTGGGGTAAGTTGTTCCGGGGAACAACCAGCCCCTTTAGGAGGGAACTTGTAGCCCCAAATTATATTTTTGTATAAAAACGGTCATGCTAGCAAATTAACAAATGCAATTGAAAAAACATTCAAGCTATAAGATACCTAACTAATGCCACTCTAAAATTGGAAAGATGCACATAAATCGGCCAATAATAACGAAAAATAGACCAAAAAGTTTAAATACGAAAAAATTTACTCACGTGGTGTTCTAATAGCACGGTGCACACAGCCACTCTTCCGCCGCCGTCGGAGCAACTAAGATAGCTGCCAGCGCGGCGCGTCACCTGATGCTTAAACGACGCACTTCTCGTGTATTGCTACCTCTTTTCTTTACAAAGTTATTACTGTCGGAACAACGTGCCCCGGGAACTTCCAGCCCCGGCCTCCCCTAAAGGATCTCAGCCTTTCAATGTATTCGATCGCTAGGAGGCCAAATTACGCCAGATTACGTTTCTAGAATAATTTTGTTATTTTTCATTTCATTTTTGAAATCCGCTGAATTCGCGCAACAGGTCGATTGAGGCCATACTTGGGGAAGGCTTGTAGCCGTGGACGTGTTATGGTTTTGAAGTCAGTAAACTTGTGACGACATTCGAGCAACTCATGCTAGTTTCATAAGCCAAATACAACGCGACGGGTTGGTAGGCAGTACGAAGACCAGCATCAATCGCAAAGACAGACCAGCATCAATCGACAGAGCAAAGACGAATCTAACCTGCCAGAGCAGATCAAGATAGCATGTCCCCTCTTCCGGAGCGTGTTCAGTATGAAGTACATAGCTCGTCTGACGGAGAACCTCTGGTGGGCGGTGCAGTCGTTCAGGACGATGACAGATGGCGCACCGATCACTGCGGCCGCGAACTGCAGCCGAGTGCGATCTTTCCGCGAGATCTCACTGATGAGAAGATTAGCTTCCGAGTGCAGTTCTGGATTCAGAACGGGTTTGATGGTCAGTAAGTTTCTAAAGATATATTAAACTATGTATATATAGGTGTCACTTTGAAATAGTCTAATCTGGGTATTTTCGAAGGTGGAGTCTAACCACACATTTTTCATAATTATTGGTTCGGAATTTCCGGGCTGTACGGACTCAATGTCCCGACTCTAGCCAGGAACGGGAAAAAGATTGCTTGCATACCTTCACTTCGGATAAAATTGTTAACATAATTTGTCTGGACTCTCAGTGATTCGCGCACGCTCCTACATAAACGAACAGTGTGGATGGAACTCTTTATCATACTTTAAAGCCTCATCCATGGTAGGGTTTGAATCTGCTTAGGCGGTTTTACCCATGGGTGACGGCTACGAGCCGCGAGTTTAAGAGCGAAAGCTTTGCTTACGCCGGGAAATATTTCAGATTCTGATGAATAACCATCACCATCAGCCTTTTTCTTTTTTTTGTTTCGTGGTGGAAAATCCTCATGGATGTCCGCCGCCCTGGGGCGGGCGGCGGGGTCTGTCAGACTCTTACTGACTAAAAACCACCCCGGTGTTCCCTCTCTCACCTACGCCGGGGGTCGCGGGAACGAACGATACTTCCGCAACCCCCGGCTGGTGCTGGCCCGCTCCTGCGGGCCTCCTCGTGTCAGGGGGGGGAGTGAGGTGTTAAACTCCCCCCGCGACGTCTAAGAGGGGCGCGCGTGGAACACTACGCGCCGCCGCCTCGGGACCTGATGTGTGGGGGGCGACGGACGTCCCCAAGTCCGTCGCCCCTGGACCCATTTAGGGGGGCTGGAAGAGGGCGTTGTCCGCCCTCCAACGCCCGGTGCGCCTGCGGGGACGAGATCTCCCTCTCCCTTTCCGCAGCCTCCTTCTGCGAGACGACTGTTTCGCAGAAGGAAACTACCGCGTCCCAAGACTCTTCGCTGTCGACCATAGATTCGACTACGGCCGGCAGCGACAGGTCACTGCCTACTCCTGAGATGAGGGCACGGCGCGGCTCCTCCCAAGCGGCACACTCTGCCAGAGTGTGCCGCGCCGTGTCCTCCCGGCAGTCGACGCAGTGGTGACACCGGGCGTCCGGCTCCCTGTTTATGCGACACAGCTACTTCTCGAAGCAACCATGCCCCGAGAGCACCTGCGTTGCCCGAAACGACAGGGAGCCGTGCCTCCTCCCGAGCCAGCGCTCGAGCACCGGCCGGACCGCCTCGATGATCTCGAGGCCGGCGGTAGGGCGTAAAAGCCTGTCCCGCCATTCCGCCACCAGGACTTCGCGGAGCTGAGACCGACGCAGCTCCCAGTGTCGCTGCATCGGTCGCTCGCCCCGCGCCCTCACTTCCTCGCGCCACCGATACAGTGACGCGAGTACTTTCGCCTCGAGGTCCCAGGGCGGGGATCCGGCCAGTGCACAAGCCGCCTCGTAGGAGATCGTGCGATACCCTCTGATGACTCTGACGGCCATCGCTCTTTGCGGTTTTCGCAAAACTGCGATGCTTCCGGCCGTCAGGTCAGAAGCCCACACCGGGGCCCCGTACAGGGCCATGGATCGCACGATCCCCACGTAGAGCCGCCTACAGGCGGCGCTCGGGCCCCCCAAATTGGGAAGCAGCGTTGACAGCGCCCCAGCAGCGCCCAACAACTTGGGCGCCAGCCGCCGGAATTGGGGCTCGAAATTCCACCGGCTGTCGAGCACCAATCCCAGGTACTTCATGGTGGTCTCGACAGCGATCCGAGCCCCCCCGACCACGATGTGTGAGCCGGGCGGCATCACCATCAGCCTACCCCTACTAACCGAGGGCCTCGATATGATTGTGGACTTCCTCAGGAATTTTACTCTGCGGTACTCCGCGCAGCGCAGCGATCAGGGCCAGCGCCTCCCGGAGCTTCAACCATTGCGGCAGCATCTCTTTGTCACAGCTCATAGAAACTTGTTGACTGTACTGCAAGTTAGATTATTTACGTTAGCTATTGGGTACCTATCATTAATCCGCACCCTGATTGCGTAACACACTAACAGTCACAATCTGAATACTTTGAAAGATATTGCTAACCCATTGCTTCATATTATGTTCGAAAAATTTGTAGGGTCAACAACGTAAAAAACACTATGAATATTGTTGAACTGTCAAAATTAAAGCCATTGTTAGTGTACCATTATACCAGCCATTCTTATATTACCCCGCTTAGAACAGAACTAAAGCAGCACATTATAAGGTCTTGTTATGTTTTTAATCGTTTAGTTACCCACTTCAATTTGCAACATTGGGGCTTTTGTCAATGAAGTTGCAAAAGAAAATTTTGGCACAAGATATTTTTAAAATGATAGCTACAAGGTTTATCATTGTTTCCTCACCTTATGCGGTTGCGACATGAGTTTGCTCTTGGACATGGACCAAACATTGCCGGCGCACGGTATGTGGTACCCCGACAGTATCTCGCACAGCATGCCGCGCCCGTGTCGTTCGAGGCCCAACACCGCCACGGCCTGGCCCCTCCCGACGCCCAAGTATACATTATGAACCACGTAAACATCGTCGTGTCTCTTCGTCAAGTCTGTTAGTAACAGGTACTCGCCAAACGGGTTTACATTGCCGTCTAAAAGTGTTAGTCTTTGATAAGACATGTATTTTTTTGTAAGTGACAGGATTTTGTTTATTGAAAGATTTAAATGATCAATTGAAACCACAGAATATGAAAAAGACCTGAAGTGTATACCTATTACCTACTTAAAAGTCTATTTAAACAGGACTCAATGATAAAAAAAAAAAACTGTTTGCCACGAGCACAACATTCCTGAAAAGCTATACCCTACTTACGAATTCGATGTGGGTTATAAAGCTGCAACCTCTTTTCGAGAACATCTTGCTTTTCCTTAACACATCCGGGCGATAGTGTCGTAGGCGACGGTTTGTCTCTATTTGCCACAGAGGTAGTGATAGCAGTCCACATTCGGTGGAATACCCTGTACTCGATAAGCAGTAGTAGTACCGAAAAGCAAGTGGCAATCATGAGCATTGCTGTCATTTGCACGACAATACCAGTACGGGTGAAATAGCTTTTTCTCGAGAAACATTCCTGCAATACACCGCATTTTTCTGAAATGTAGTAAATCATAGCTGTAAGACTTTATCTTCTTTAAGGATTTATACAACGTGTAACTTTAAATGCGCAAAACCTGAAAATAGTTTGATCAGAATAACGAGCAGCATTAATTGAACCACTTTTTAATATGGGTCACATTTTCCAAAAAATCTTCATTAAAAACGTTGCCGTGTCTATTTATTAATAGGTCAAGCAACCCGATGTCAGCGCGGCGCGGCGGCCCGGTGACGACTATCCCTCGATAAAGCGTCGTCGCAGACGCAAGAAACGATCAGAATGGCCAGTAAAACTAAAACAGCACATAAAACCTTTACAATTTTTAATGACTTATCTTCTCTGTGAAATAGGTCAATTGAATTAAAAATCAGTTGGGGTGTCTGAGGTTTTGCGCATTTAACGTTACACGTTGTATATATGTCGCAGCCAACTAGTTATATTAGCCGTTTAGTTAACCGCCTGGCCTTTGGAAGTAGTGCTCGCCTCGCTTCGCTCTCTCGGCTCGCATGCGATTGATCACAGTTCTAACCTAACCGAGCCCATTTGGTCGGGGTGCCCTGGCTTAGTTACTACGACCAATTCGGCTCGCGCGTGATTGGTTACAGTTCCAAAATAAACTATAATTGAATGTCATTCAGGCGTTAGTTGAACGGCCGCCGTTTAGTTAAAAGGCTAGGCGGTTAACTAAACGGCTAATTAAACCAATTGGCTGGGACATATACAATATTATGTTAAAGGGAGTAAGTAAAAGTAAACGAGAGGGAGACCAGAGAAAAAGCATGGAAGGACTGTGTGAGGGACAATTTGAAAGAAAAGTTAGGCGAATGATAACTAAGAGAAAACATGTTACACCAATCCCAAGTTACAGGATTCTTCCTGTAAGGAGTCTGCCGAAAACTGCCCTCAACATGAACACAAAGGTTGTGTGTTCGAGCCTTCCCAGTTCCCAGTGGAAATTATTTCCTTTTTCCCCTCTGAACTCAGTAAGGGAGGAAGGAGGTGAAGTGAAGGAGGTAACAACGAGTGCGATCTCAACAAACAAAGTAGTCAGTACGGGCTGAGCCCAGGTTAGCTCAGTTTGAAAGTGACAAGTGAAGTGAAATATCCCTAAAGATTGCAATACACCATTCGATAGGGCTTATTTAGATCTCCTTTGTCGGATGTTAATGTCGGATTGTTAGGTGTATAAATGGTCGAGGGCCGAAAAATTGTTTTTCCCATAGACTTCAATGTTCATGAACTTTGGAGTCTATTTTGACAATGTTCCCATCTACTTGGGACAATGGTTATTTTTGGATTCGAGTCAGTATACCCCCTAGTTTCCTTCACCGCGAGGTGGCGCTTTTACGGTAAGGGGCATTTTCCTACGCAAACTCGGCAGACTCCTTTGACTTAGCAGGTATTAGTATAGCTATTTCTATGAAACATGAATGACTGCTCGAAACTTACTGCAACATTTATGAAAAGTGTTCATCGAACAAAGGTTCTTTTCTTCGAATATGAAGCATTCGTTGTTGTACATCAATATCTGTTCGATCTTCACGTATGCGTACGCCATATTGAACTGAGGAGATAGGGTCATAATGTCCATGATGTAGCTGAGAGCATCGCCGTAGAATACCTTTGCTATTATTGTGGCTTCACCTGTTTGCAACAAACCATGAAGTTTTGGTGCTGAACTCCATAAAAAATATAAAACTTATCTAAGGTTTACCTTAGACTACACTAAACTAATATTTATCTTCTGTCCTTTTCTTAGTGAAATAGAAAGAATAAGATGCACTGAACTTAAATTTAGTTTAGTTTGTGAACAACAGAATCGTCACCAATGCCGACCCAGTAATTGATGGCAATTAATAAGTTTATTGGTTTCTTACACACTTACTTCATGATTTGGGTTTGAGATATGGAGGGTCCATATCATGAAAATGTTTTTTTTTTTTCTTTTTTTAAACTTTGCCCCACACCAGGAATTTTTCTTGGTTCTCTTCTCTCTAACAGATGTTGTCCGCCCAAATAAATCTTAACATTATTTTTAACAGGGACCCAATTCAGGGATTGGCTTTGGGGGCCCAGAAGGCCCGTAGCCCAGAAGGCCCCGACGAAGCAGGTAGATACGTATCACTACTAATTTGATGACTTACCAAACACAAGGTTGACGATGATAAAAGTCATGGTGTTGAGAGCCATCTGCGACCCCAAACTGAAGATGTACGCTTGCGGTATACAGCCTATACCGTACACACTTAACATGAACGGGATTATAACTGCAACAAAAAACGTCGAAAAGTCGCTATATCGATGGGTCCTACGTATAAGGGCCAACGCAGCATTTTGAGCATTTTCACTTTTTTGTATTAAATGCTTCCTTTCACTGTATTTGATAACGTGCACTAAAAAAAAATACACATTTATATGTGAAAATACAATTTTTTTAGTGCACAGTATCAAATACATACATTACACATTCAGAATTTTAATCTCCAAGTTTACAAACATGCTGTGAATGTGTGTGTAAGCGCAGGAGCTCTCGGAATCGTCGGAGACAATGCCGAAGTTGGAAAATACAGGGTTACTGGTAACTCGACGTATTCCTTGCAGGACATCATAGTAGGGTTAAAATGCAACAAATTAAGCCACCAAATGTTCTACCGAAGTTCAGTAGTTTTTGAGTTAGTAAGGGTTTTAGATTTTTTGTGAAAAATCCCAGATTAAATTATTTGAACCCAATTTGAAAATTATTCACGTGGCAGCTGTACTGAAATTGGAGTTATTATCATAGTTGACGCCGTAGCGGATCGTTTTTAATAATTAAAAGTTCAAAATGACTAAAACTTTGGTGAAGATCACTAATCAAACATTTTTTTTTTTGTAATTTTTGCTATTACTTCATACAAAATGTTGTCTTAGCACAAAAAAAAATACTACACCAGGTTCACAAATTATTAGTAAAATATCCTTGTCTTATCAGCTATCCAAAAAGGTATGAAAGTTAATACAAAGTCTTGGACTGCATTATGAAAATCGTTTTTGATTTAGTACAAGAAGGTGTTTATTCGGAAAATCAAATTAAACAATTTCGTGAAAATTATTATTATTTTTAATCAATATCAATTTGTGGTCTTTAATAACATGTATTTCACACGTCTTGTTCGAAGTGCTGCCCTCGGTTTCGAATACATGCTCTTATTCGCTTCCTCACTTCGGTTTTTGTGATTCTTGATGTGATTGTGGTCCTCATCTGGTCCACCGCATCTGTTATTCTCTCCCTTAGTTCTTCAATTGAATTTACGGGGGTCACATAAACTAGGTGTTTCATATGACCCCAGACGTAAAAGTCTAGCGGCGTCAGATCAGGGCTTCGTGCAGGCCACGGAATCGGCCCACCGCGCCCAATCCATCGGTTTGGATAGTTTTCATCCAGCAATTGTCGAATTGTGATGCGGAAGTGGGCTGGACATCCGTCATGTTGGTATATCATGTTTGCCCTTCTTTCTTCGGGTACATCCGTGAGCAGTGCTGCTAAATGATTTCTTAGGAAATCTTCATAAAGTTCCCCATTTAATGTTCGGGGTAAAATATGTGGGCCTATTAACTTATCGTCGATAATACCCATCCAAACATTAAGCGAGAACTTACGCTGCGATGCGGTTGGTTTCAGTTTCTTAGGGTTTCCTTCTCCCTTCGGTGCCCAGTAATGTAAATTGTGGTAATTTGTGATACCATCACGGTCAAAACATGACTCATCGGTCCACAGAATGTTTTTCAAAAAGTTTTCACTTTCGGCATCGGCATTTAGCATGAAACGACAAAATTCAAGCCGTCTCTGCGGATCTCCCTCTTCTAATGACTGCACGGGTTGGTAGTGGTATGAATGTCGGCCTGACAAGTGAACTACAGACCAGACTTTCCACTGTGACATACCAAGCTCACGCGCTACGATGTTTGTAGATATGTTGGGCTCGTCAATAAAACGTTGAAGAATCAGCTCCTCGTCCTCAGCCGTGTATCTCCGAGAACGACCAGTGTCAATTTGCCTGCTTCTTTGAACACTGCCAGTTTCAGATAATCGCCGATAAGTCGATCCGAAGACACTAACGTGGGGGAGTCGGCGGTTTGGAAAGCGCAGTTGGTATGATCTTCGCGCCTCAGCAGCGTTACCGTCACAAAGTCCGTAACAGTACAATATGTCAGCGTATTCTTAATTAGAATATGCAGCCATAGTCAGCACTTATGAACGCACAGCACAACACAAGAGCAAGATATGGGGCAACAGTCAGGGATATAGCCAGATAACAAAACACGAACTTGCGCAACGTAGAGTTGTAACTAACTAACGCTGACGACCAGATTTTGTGAAGTCGCACCCTGTCTCGTACCGAGGGAACAATAGTGACCAATCATAAAGCTTGCCGAGTGTTTGGAATTCAAACGCAGGTAAAAACTACGAATAATACGACAATTTTACAATAATCGTAATTTTACCTGCTCCCCATAAAACTTCTATATTTCCCTGTCACACACGCAAAAGTATTGACAATCATACCTTTTTGGATAGCTGATAAGACAAGGATATTTTACTAATAATTTGTACACCTGGTGTAGTATTTTTTTTTGTGCTAAGACAACATTTTGTATGAAGTAATAGCAAAAATTACAAAAAAAAAAAAATGTTTGATTAGTGATCTTCACCAAAGTTTTAGTCATTTTGAACTTTTAATTATTAAAAACGATCCGCTACGGCGTCAACTATGATAATAACTCCAATTTCAGTACAGCCGCCCCGTGAATAATTTTCAAATTGGGTTCAAATAATTTAATCTGGGATTTTTCACAAAAAATCTAAAACCCTTACTAACTCAAAAACTACTGAACTTCGGTAGAACATTTGGTGGCTTAATTTGTTGCATTTTAACGCTACTATGATGTCCTGCAAGGAATACGTCGAGTTACCAGTAACCCTGTATACTGTACCTACCTAGGTATGTCTTAAAATATGTATGTCATATATCGTCGATCGACCGCGGTGCACCGTTAACTAATATATATTGCAAAATTAATAGATACCTTCTATAAACTACCAGAGGAGTTAAATGTAATACTAACACACATCAATCCACACGAACTGAGACGTATGTACAGAGAGGAACATGATGAAGATCATGACGAAGCTTATGATGGCGACCAGTAACCAGTACAGCAGGAGGTCGCAGAAGTACAAGGTGAACCAGTAGCGAAAAGGAGAGAAGTTCATTGCGTGTTTCTGAAAATTTCGTGAAGAGTTAAGAGAAAGCATGTTCTGCCTATATTTGAGATCAGTGGAAAAGGCAATAAAGCCCCTTTGTACCTGCCACTTTAAGCATGACAGCACTTTCCCGAGCACAAAGTTAAAAATAACTTTCACCATAGTCATGAGGTAATAATCACTCAATATGTAGAAGAATTTCGGAGTGATGAATGTAATTTTGTTCTCGACCATTCCCATTGGGAAAGGCAGAAGTGGTTTCTTTGATTTGAACACCTTATTTCGAATCTCAGAATCCAGTAACCTATTTCTTGTAAAAGGTGACGGAAGAATTCTTTCAAAAGAAGTTTAGATAATTTATTTATTGTTCCAAAATCAGTGCTACGCTAAGCAAAAACTGCAATACAATACAGTACTTAACCAGGACTGCTGGTCAGTAGACAAAGTTAGTTTGCGGATTAGAAAGAGTACAGGACCAAGAACACTACCTTAGGGCACCCCAAAGCCACTGAGATCAGTGTAATCACTTTGTAAGTTTTGTATTTTCACACATTGGCTTCGTCCTGTTAGGTAGTCTTTAAAATGTACAGAGCTACGCCTCTTATTCTTCCTATTATTTCCATTTTCTTAGAAGGATGATGACAGAGATTGTCAAATGAAAGATCTAGACATTGCCTAGTACTTTGGTTTTATTATCTAGGAAATGAATAATGTTAAAAGTCACATCTAAAATTGCATTGCGGTTTCCCACTGTGGTCCGCCATTTTGTGACTCCTAATCTAGACAGTTTAGTAAGCGAGTTGGGAGGAAATCAACACGCTAGTGTTAAGATAGTCTTCACCATTTGGATCTGTGCTATTTGGAGTGATATTAATATGAGTGGTAGAATATGCTTCAGGCAGTAAGTCCGCTTTTGTACAGTTTTTTTACTTGTGTATAAAGTTTTAAATATCATAATAAATAAATAATATCTCCGACTACGGCGACTGTGTTAAGTGCTGACAGTGATGTCAGAATATAGCCACAAACTTTGTTGTATTTTTTGTAGATCGGGAGCTATAAATTGCGACCAGTGCAAATTCGGTGCCACACTTGGCAATTCAGCAGTTTGCATCAAATGAAATTTCAGTGATAGTCCAGTCATTGTTTTTCGACCATATAACTATTATAAACTCTATCATTTTGATTTTTGTGACTACTTTTAAAAGGAGTCCTCCAGGTGTGGACATTGATTGGTGACCTTGCTCAGCCAGTACAAGGTTAACACTTTAGGATCACATTTAACATCAATTCTTTGCAGTAAAACAGTAAGAGCATCGAAATTACGATTAACACTACGTACATTGACGTGTAACATGCTAATTTAGCAGCATGTCACTGATCTTCCCGATGCATATACAGGTTGAAATTGAAAACATGCGACAAATCGAAATGAGAGATTGTACTCATCATTGTGAACAACTTTTACTATGAGATAAAACCTGAAATCGCGAAAAAAAATCAGCTGTTCCCTACATTTATGTTCGCATAACTCGTCAAAATGTAGGGAACAGCTGATTTTATTTTCGCAATTTCAGGTTTGGTCCCATGGTAAAAGTTGTTCATAATGATGAGTACAATCTCCCATTTCGATTTGTCGCATGTTTTCAATTTCACCCTGTAGATTTATAGTTACCTGAACATGTCTAATAAGTCCGTGCTCCTGTGAGGGTATAAGCGTGACGTGCGAATTGGTGAGTATTAACAGAAACTGTATGAATAGAGGTGGAGTGGCGACTTCTTTCATCCACTGAAATCAAAAAGACAAATCTATCTATATAGGTACTAATAAAAAAGCTAATTGTTTGTTTGAACGCGCTAATCTCTGGAACTACCAGTCGGACATGAAATAAATATATTTGCATTTGATAGCCCAATTCTGGAGAAACGTTATTAACATCGGGCTTCGACCCTTAGAAGCAAAAAGAACGTGAAAACGAAATAATTGGGTGATGCGATGCGACGTGGGTCAGGGGATCCAGAAAAACGCGGACGAAGACTTTTTATTTAAGACTTTTTTATTTTATTTTAAATGGGCCTGCTCTTGACATTGATCATGCCTGATAGGAAGCGATGGATGCGGTCTATGATGGAACGAGTGTGCCCAGAAGATGCCTGTTCACTCTTGCTGTGAAGGCAGACGGGTTAAATGTGGGAGGGAACACAAATGCCGGCAGAGAGTTCCAGACTTTGGCTGTGCGCATAAAAAACGCGGAGAAGCGCTGAGTACGATTCCTCGGGATATCAACCAAGTGTGGATGGTACGCTGCAGTAAAAGGTCGATGGTGGGATCAGGTCGTGGAGCTCCTGCGCACACTCTCCGAAGTGCAGTCTAGAAGACCAACAGGCAAGCAACATTACGCCGATGAGCTAGGCTGTCAAGCGTAACAACCAACGTGTCATCGCCTATAAGCCTTTTAGCTCTGCGTTCCACCGAGTCAAGTGCAGCAAGCTGGTATTTTGCTGAGCCATCCCATAAGTGGCTACAATACTCCATACAGGAACGGACCTATGCTTTGTGCAGACTTAAAAGCTGTCCTGATGTGTTATGTGTTACCATTGAACAGAAAAATAAAGATTACCCTGCGAACCCAGCGAAATCGTCGACTATCTTAGTTTTTTAAGTTAAATTTCTTCATAAGACTGAGTAATGGTATTATTTTTGAGTGAAATAAAAAATATCTTAAGCCGTGGATTAACAACTATATGCAATTCTTAAAAACTTTTCAAAACTTTTAAGTAAGTAACAGATCACAAAGTGCCACCAGAGTTGGTAACCCAGCAGAGAGAAAGCTTTATACAAAGGCGAAATGATGAGTACACACTACTTGAAAATGCGGCACTGCGAAACACAGAAACTTTGCCTCTGTGAGGGGTTACTCTGAGACGCGACGTTCGGAACTACTAATTCCGAAACACGAATTTTACAGAAGCGAATACCTTTTCTGTTGTAGCTGTATGTTATGTAATAGTACCAAAGAAATATCCAGCACGAGGGGGTCGTCGATGATCTTGATGGTAGCGTCCAATTGGCCACTGTAGTGACGTATCAGCGCCATGTACACACGCGCTAGGGACCGCGCCGCCGCACCGTGGTCATGGTGGATCGGACTGTATAGAGCTTGCACCTGCAGCAGTTAAACAGGGATATGCGCACACTACCTTCTTAAGTGTAACTGTATTATACAAAATTTCAAGAGCCTGTACAGTAAACCCGCAAACAGCTCAGTGTCTCTCAGTCAGTCAACTAGCCCTTAAACTGTCTGAAGTGTGTGCTTCCAACTTCTTATTTACCTTTCGCTCCATTTTCACTCAAATAGGGACCTTATTCCTATTTTTGTTACTTCTCTTATTGTTCCTTCTCTTTTGTCTCGTCTCTCTTATCGTATAATTATGTCGCTTTTTGTCACTCCATTTTTGATGCAATTCACCAGGATTTTATTCCGGAAGGTTTTTGTGTACATACATATATATAGAAATCTCTATGTTATGATATGTCGCCAGCACATCAGTAGATTGTGCCCGTGCAAAGGTCGATAGTGTTTTATGTGAAAGTTCATTAAAAAAGTGCAGCTTTGTAATATTTACCTCAACTTTTCCATCAGAGTCAGTCGATACGTCCATACCATACGCATACATGTACATATATACTTGAGGCGAGTCTATTGCACGAGTCGCCAGGTATTCCGTCAGACTCTGGAACAGACAAGGGGTTATAAGATAGGAACAACATTACACATAAAGTGAATTAATATGCGAAGTGTTAAGAGATACTGTAGCATTTGTAGTGTAACCATTTTGCTGTCACCTTGACTTGGCCCGAACTTGAAACTGTCCTGCAAATGATTATGGTCGAGACGGGAGGGCCCCAGTATGTTGGTCGCTTAACAATGCTTTCCTCTTTCTTCCTCTTTTAAACTATTTGATGTAATCCTGGCTGCAGAACCATTTTTTTGTACTTTTTACCAAATAGGAGATCAGCCATATCGCCAGCCAGTCGTTACGGGTAGTCAGAAGCCAGAAAGTCTGCCAACCAGTCTTACCAAGTGGTATCGTATTACCCAGTAGCTGGGTTGTGGAGGTCAGATAGGCAGTCACTCCATGTAAGATACTGGTATTCAGCTGCATCCGGTTAGACTGGAAGTTGACCCCAAAATAGTTGGGAAAAGGCTAGGCAGATGATGAGGAGATCAGCCATATAGGGCCCAAAATCCAAAATGACCGGCCAACAAAAAAATTGTATTATCCCGGTCGGGGAAGTCCTTATCATTTTTTACTACCACGCCGAATCTCTACGACCATTCCTTCACCTGTTTTTTAAAATTGAAAAATCAAGTTTTGTACACTATTACAATTCCCAGGCAAGTTCAATGTTATTGCTTTTGGCAAGAGACCATCACATCCAGATTAAGTATGTATTTTTCCATTAATAAGTGTTTAATCGCCGAATATCCTGCCCATCCTAACCTACGGTGGTCAGAGATCTGAGCACCGTAGGTTAGGATGGGCAGGATTTGGTGGTCGCTCACCGAATCGCAAAGTTCCGCCTTCAAGTTTGCCAGAGAGCAATGGAACGCAGCATTTTGGGCGTAAAGAGACAGGATATTAAAAATATGGATACATGTATTATGCACCCATAAATGTATAATCTTATTATGATTATAGTAATAATAACAACTTACCTCTGTATGTGGAAGAGCTGTATACTGTATGTATTCTATTTCTTGTTTGGTTGCTTTTGTGTCCGACATTACGTATCTGAAATGAAAACACTTAGGTCATAACTATGTTCATAACAAAAGTCATTACAATTTAGGGTAAAATAAACAGCTAGACACGAGCTAATTATTTAGATAGATCAAAAGAGCACGAATTTATAATTCTGGTGACGCAAATCTTGTTTTCTGGGAAAAGTCCTGAGAGGCTTTACTGTCGACAAAGCCTACGTTCACACGGCGCTGTACGATATTAATGTAGGTACAGCCCGATTCAAACATTATGGCGGCTCTGAAGTCCACTATTCGCTGCGCAGTACCTTACCCCTCACCCCACTGACAGAAATGAATGAATTTGTTACTGCGAAGCGACTCTCCTCATGTTCCGAGGCGCCATAAAGTTGGAACCGGGCTGTATCTATAATGTTGGGATCACACGGCATTTCAGGGAACGTTTTATGCACGTAATTTGATAATAATAAAAATGATAATTTTAATCATGTGAACAACGTGTTATCCCATCATTATAGTGTAAAATATCATACAGTGCAACCATGTGTGAATGTTTATTTAATAATAACTAACCCGATGGCGATAGAACGACTGGTTGGGGCATTATCGGCACGCAAAACCAAAGTAGTGTTACTCTCCAAATCCTCCACTGTCAGTGTCTGAAACTAAAAGGCTTTAAGAAAAAAGACAAATCAATTCTATAACATGATGGTTCATTTCGATTTTGAATAATAGGCCCGTAGGTAGCCTCAGATCTAGGGGGCTAGCCGGGGCCTGTGCCCCGGGCACCAACTACGGGGGGCGGCAAATTCAAGCTTGGCAGACAAGTGCACCGCAACTAGGCGATGAATGAGAGACGCAGCATCTAAGTATTACCTTCCTCTGCGATTAGCGTAGGCATAGGTGGTCAAACGGTATGAGCGGGTTGTGCTCGCGTGGTAGATTATGGCCCACTCCTGACAGGGAGGAGTCCTGTGTCCAAGCAGTGGGAAGGACCATTTTAGGCTGATTCTGTAGCGGGGGCGCCCTTTTCGGCTCATATAAGTGCAAAGGCGACACGATTTCCTTTATTTTTTACCATAGCGCTGGCGCTCCTGTTGGACTGGCGAATTATAGATCGACAAAAGGTGATCGCCCAAAACTAACCCAGGCCCGGCGCAAAAGTTTTGTATCTCAGATTTTAGAGGACATTTAAAAATAATATTTAAAACTATCACTATCTCTCTGTCGGGTCGCTAACTTTATTTTTTTTTGCTCAAGAAGTTTTGTAGGCTTTTCTATTAAAATCTCATTTATTGACTAAAATATTCATTATTATTTGCAATTGTTGTAAAATCGCAATCGCATTCAAATTATAATAATTTTTTCATCAAAATACAAACTAACGCAAAAAAAGTCCCGATGTTCTTTAGCTGTTTTTTTATTATAAATGAAAAACTTTGGTACTGCTTTTGGATTATCTATGTTTATTTGATGTTATATTTTTGTCCATTAAATCGAGAAAATGATATCGGCTAAGTGGCCGCCGGAATTGATGACAATTCGGGCAATACCGTTTTTCCGTTAGTGTGTGGGCAGGTATTCATTCACGGAGATCAAATAATCGGCTCTGTTTTTATCAACAGAAACCTAAATACACAGAAGTTTCTAGATCTTCTTAACGGCCCAGTAACCGAATTTTTAGTCGAATTGTCTGTGGTAGCTTAGAAGCGGGTATGGTTTCAGTTAGACGGAGCTTCTCCAGACTCAGTATTCCTCGCGAGAGAGCGGCATAATACAGTGTTCGGCGACCAATGGATTGGGTACTATGGCCCCCGCAGGTAGCCAGTTCGGTCACCAGACCTTACTCCTCTCGACTTCTTTTAATGGGGCTTTATTAGTCGCGGGTTTCCGAAACCGAAGATGAACTGCGCAATCGTATTGTCGCCGCCTTTGACAAATTAAAAGCCATGGCTCTGGATCCTGAACGAAATTTCTTGAGCAGGCTTCGGAACAACATTGTGCGGCGATGTACCTAACTCGTGCATTCAAGAACTTGGTGGCCATTTTGAAAACTTAAGTTTCTATTATTTTTGGACCTAATGTGCAATGTTTAATTTATTTAGTTCAGTTCAGTTATCACGAAATAAACACGTGCTGGTGAAAATGATCTTAGTGAATTTTATTTTCGTTGCACATTGCCAAACAAATCAAAGCGGCACCTACAAGAAAGCCGCCATGCATGCGCCCACGTGCAACGTTAACTGGAGTAACTGAATTTATTTTGTTTGAAAATTTAACTTTTTTCATTTAAGGTTTTTAATTTAATATTTAATTTTGCTATACTTCTGTGGACTAGTATTACTTATGGTTTGATTTATTGCATATAAGTGAGATGCATACTGTATACAACAGCTCGACAACAATCATCGGGCAGTGCAGTACCCTACCGGGCTAGTCGAAGGATTCTTCCTTTTTGATGGAGGATGGGCACATATACATACGTTTTCACATTTATAATATGTTTCATAATGTTTTATATTTGCAGAGCAATAGCGGATAATAGAGCTCCTCACAATCCTCTTAGTGCCATCAGATCAACAGAGGCTTTAAAGAATTTTACCGGTAGGTATGAAAGACATTTTCCAATGTATTGCTTTTTTTATTCTTTCTATTATATTTATAAATCTATAATTCATGTATTTATTTATTTTATTATTTATGTACAGACGCCAGCACAGCAACTTACTACAATCTTTCAAATTTCTTTAATAGAATTTCAACTTTATCGCTAAAGCATTAGATTCAAAGTTAATTGGGAAAATTTGACAGTTTCGGGTAGCTTGATGTGCTGGCGTCTATACTTACAACAAATGAAAGGAACTGACTTATTACTCGTATAATTTATATAAAAAATCAGACTTACTACACCACGTGGTATTTTTACTTTATCCATATGTAGCATTGCAGATGACAGTGTATATCCCAGGAATAGTCCAGATAACACCGCTGATATAAACTACAATATATTAATAAGTTAATAAGTATTGTCGATAATAATATTTTATTAGCTGGACCGAAATAATCCTTGTTGTTGAACCTAATAAGTATTTCCCAAGATTTTCTCAACTCGGAATTTTGAGTAGGCAGGACCTAAACTCATTCTGAATCTAATGCAAACTTATTTGTAATTCTCGTAATATCGATGTTCGCATCACTCCTGCGAGTAGGTCGAAAATTATCCCACGGGAACGTTCTACCAGGATAAAAAAGCAACCTGTCCATGTCCTAATACGGGACATGGACTATTCGTGCGTCTAACATTTAAATCCGTTCAAACGTTAAGGCGTGAAAGGTGACAGACAGGTAGAGTTACTTTCGCATTTATACAGAGTGTAAGGGACTCGTGTGATATTAATGACTTGTTAATGCTTGTATTTCCTACGTCCCAAATAAATCTTTCCTTTTTTCAATTTCATTATTAAATCAAGAGTCTGATGATGCATGTTAATTTCTGACAATAGAAGAGGTTGATTTGGAAAGAGACGAATTTAAAGGAGGACCTTGTTTTCTTCAAAAGTCGACAATAATAGTTAAAAAACATGTGCCGTCCGGTGATCCCCCTCAGGAACGAAGTTTCTTGAGCGATACTCTGAACCACATACACACACACACGCCACGTTAGGGAACTTCGTTCCAAAATCATTTAAGCAACTTACCGTGATACTGAACAGTTTCAAGTGCCTCGTATGGAACTTAAAGAACTTCGATAACATGGCGCCGAGATGTATATTGCAAGGACTAGTTCGTCGCTCCCATTTAGTACGTTCTAAAATGTATTATTGAAGAAACATTAATAATAATTATGTCATAATATCCCTATGTGTTTTACTGTATGTACAGACGCCAGCACATCAAGCTACCCGAAACTGTCAGATTTTCCCAATCAACTTTGAACCTTATGCTTTAGCGCTAAAGTTGAAAATCTATTAAAGAAATCTGACAGATTGTAGTAGCTTGATGTGCTGGCGTCTGTACATAAATAATAAAATAAATAAATACATGAATTATAGATTTATAAATATAATAGAAGGGATTAAAAAAGCAATACATTGGACAATGTCTTTCATACCTACCGGTAAAATTATTTAAAGCCTCTGTAGATCTGATGGCACTAAGAGGATTGTGAGGAGCTCTATTATCCGCTATTGCTCTGTAAATATAAAACATTATCTTTAATTTATGCCCGGACATAGGCCTCTCCCAGATTGCGCCACAACACCCTGTCCTCCGCTTTCCGCATCCAGTGTACCCCAGCCACCTTCTTTAGATCGTCCGTCCATCTAGCTGGGGGGCGTCCCACACTACGCTTGCCGATACGCGGTCTCCACTCCAGGACTCGTCTACTCCACCGGCCATCGGCCATCATCCTTAAAAAAAAAAAAAAAATAATAATACAATGTTCAAACGTACCGTCGGCACACCTCCTCGGAATCTGCTACGCTGATATCAAACGACGTTAGTCCATACATATTGGAGTTATCATTGAGATCCTTCACAAGTTCGGCCACACGCTCGGAAGGACTCGCAGGTAGTCGCACGATTATCAAAGAGCCCAGATGTGCTCTCACTGTGGCCCCAGCGAGTTCCAGCCGATCAAGAAGTATTTTTAACTGTTCTCCGGATGTTGCACTGGTCCTTAAAGTCACACGGGCTCGGTACTCGCGACCTTGGGAATGGAATAGACCAAAAGTAAATGCAAATAATGATAATCGCAAGTTCGCAACACATTTTCAAAGTTTTGGTTTGGCCAACTCGCTGACCGTTGTTTTTAAATACGGGTTCTGCTTGATATAATTATAGAAGTAATGAATTTTATTAGGTTTTTTTTATGGAACTTAATTTTTTTTTATTCTGTAAATCGAAATCACTTTAAAACGTCATATTATTAAAAAATATAAAATAACCTAGATGGAGTCGCCATTTCCTATCTGACTACCCTTAAGAAGAAATAGCGACACAAAGTCAGGGGCACCTACCGACTAGAGGGTCCGGGCACGTTTTGTGTTTGTGAGTAGTCATGCCGGGGCTGAGATAGCCAATCATGCTACGGCACTACTGCCAGCCCTATTGCTACGGCTGTGTGTGTGCCGCATCTTTACGTAAAATTAAAAAATACGGGCCGAAAATACGCCGTAAACGGGCCGAGGTAGTGAACAAAACGCCGAAAACACGCCGACACGTCAAAAACAGCCCGAAAACACGCCGACACTCGCCGATAATACGCTGACACACTCCAAAAACACGCCGAAATGAGACCGAAATCATACCGAAAATCATTTTTACCCGGGATTGCATATTTTCATGAACCTGTTTTCGATAGGAGTATTTTTTAAACGACTGTAGGAATACGTGTACAATACCAAGAAGTTACCTATTTCCTCGGTATGAATGGAACGTTACAACTTGAATAATACCTACTAATAAACGCGGAGTTATGCCAAACTTATACTTTGAATAATCTACGGCACATCTGAAGTTTAATGGTTGTAACTTTGCTCCGCGTTTAATAGGGGGCTAGGTTACAGGTGTCGTGAAAGGCAGACTTCTGCAGGTTTGCGTACAATAAACATTTTTGCAAACGGGCGGAATGTTCACCATATCGGTGGCGCATCGGTGCTGGCCTGCACTCACTGCTGTACGAGATGAGATACAAGAGGCCATCCATTAGTAACGTTACACCTTAAGAGGGAGGGAGGTAGTAAACGAAGAGTGACATAGAGTGACGAGAAGAGGGAAGGGTGATTCATAAACTTTGTGACGTCACATGTATAAACCTGTAAAGTATTAAAACTCTAAACTTCAACTGTAACGAAAAACTTTAAATATTACCAACAGGGGCTCACATAAATACGACTATTTCTAACGAGGACGGGGGCTAACCTGATGGATAACCTTAGGGGGTTAAAAAGATATATTACTAGATTATTTCTTTAGTATACTTACCATACCTGAAGAACATATATGCAGGCGTGCCTCCAAAGACTAGTCTCTTGTTATCGAACACAAACACCCGGTCAGCGTATTCAAGTTCCAGGCTCGAGAAACAGAACGATACTATTGTTTTGTACGTTTTATATTGCTGGAAAATGTAGCATAAACACTTAAGATAAGGAAATCGTATTTTTATGCATTCAGAGCAGTGGTGGCAAAGTGTTATCGGCCCCGACTTACGAGTTGTAGGTCGTGAGTTCGAGCAAGCAGGCACTTAACTTTGTGTAACTAATTTCAGCACCACTGCTCTCAAAACGATGAAGAAAGCATCGTGAGGAAACCGGCATGTCCTAGAACCAAAAAATCCAAAACTTGTGACATCCACCAACCCGCACTGGGCCCGCGTGGTGAATTGCGGCGCATTCCCTCTACATGAGAGGAGGACTGTGTCCCAGTAGTGGGAACATTATAGGCTGCTTATGCTATTCATTCAGTTCTTACATAGCATTTCGGTTTCGAATAAAAATTTTCCGAACTTCAAAACTACAGAAAGGAGCAAGAAACGATAATAGTACTTACCATTATTTTGTCTTTGATTACATTGCTGTATCTGTTGAGATCCATAATGTCTGGTATAACTATGACCTGGAAGTTTAAAATATAACATTAAGTATAATTGTAACAAACATAAAATTTTCTTGAACTTCAAATATTCATAATTATGTAAATTGAAATTGGCACTACATGTGCCCAAAGTATCTACTATTAAATTATAGGTAAGTAAGTATGTGTTTCGGGACGAGCTGAGAAAACAAACGACCAGTGGGCCACTTTGCCCTGGATCGAAATAGCTGGCCGTCATGGGGAGAACCCTTTGCCCTGCTATGGGATGATGCAGGCTAGCAGTAACAGTAAGTATGTGTTTCTTGGGAAACATTCATGTCACACACAGAGTAAAGTTTTATAATGAGTTATATCAATCAACAATTTGAGAAGCCTGGGATAAATGGAAGTTTTTTTTTTTGTCGGATTCCTAAGCCATCGGTTCTTCCACCACCTTATGTCATAGTGGCAATTCTCGTAATCTCAGTCTGTCAAACATACCTCTAATTTCCCTACATTTTTGGCAAGTTTTTGACATTGATCGTCGCTGAGATGAAATTGCGACTAAATTTTGAACGTTTTTAATTACGGGAATTGACCTTCGGGTATACGGTTTGCGTATACTCCCAGTGTTTTCTGCATTCGGAACAAGTATCGGGCCGCCATGAGTTTCACTGAATCCCATCACCACATGCAGCCTATCCTGCGCATTCTCCTACTCCTACTTTACTTACCCTAGGCTCCAGTAAAACAGCGATGGCCCAGCACAGCTGCGCCTTGTAGTACAAGTTCAGGTTCCTCACTTGCTCGTACTTCACTGACTCCAGGTCACATTCCTTTAACAACCGCTTGGACCTGACGAAACTGTACTCGGCTATGCGTAACTTCGTTTGGTTCCACAGGCAAATCTGATGAAAATAGGAATTCTTCTTATTTGCATTTGTGTATGCAGGCTACTAAAATTACTAATATTTCGTCTTCTTGTTTGTCAAAGAACTCGAAGGCAACTACAACGAGAATTTCTTAAAAAATAAATATATTATCTTACAATATGTAAATCAGTTTCCGAAGTCGGTGGCTATTTTTTTCTTTATTATAGGTATTCTTTTTTAAGGGAATATTTCCTCATAAAACTTAAAAATCATTGTAAGCTTCGTCAGATTCTTTGACTTCTTTTCAGTTGTTTGAGGCGGCTTTTTTTTTAATTATAAATAACAATATTTTTAGTATACTGCAAACCTGAATATAGTTTGTTCAGAATAAGTAACTGAATCGATTCCAATAATGTTTACACCATGTTATATTTTGTCCCAAAAATATTTTAAAATGGTAACAAGTTGGACACCGAGCGACATTAAGTACATAATATCCGCAATCATAAAAGCGCACAACACAGGTCACAGCCGGTCGGCCGGCGTGTTTGTACGGACAATCAGGTAACTTATTAAGCTTATAACTTCGTGATTTTTCATGATACAGTTTTGAAATTATGTACATAGATTCTTTACATAAAAACACTAGACACGTACTTCAGGTTTTCCATATATTAAAAATAATGTTGTATATATTTTGAACTCACAGTGCTGTACATATCCAAATGCTCCTGAACGGTGAGGTCTTCGACCAAGGATTCGGAGCGGTGGCAGTAGCCCATCATCTGAGGCGTCGTCATCACACCCGTGCCTGGCTTCAGTATCTCGCCTAGCACGGCTATGGTTCCGTGGTCTGCTTCCATTAAACCTGGGTGAATGGAACCTCCTTACTAATTACTTAAATTCATATTTTAGACAGAAATTCTGGAGCGACTACGTACTAGCCGAGTTTCTCCTTATACAACGTGTAACGTTAAATGCGCAAAACCTCAGACACCCCAACTTATTTTTAATTCAATTGACCTATTTCAGGGAGAAAATAAGTCATTAATAAATTGTAAAGGTTTTATTTGCTGTTTTAGTTTTACTGACCATTCTGATCGTTTCTTGCGTCTGCGACGACGCTTTGTCGAGGGAGGAGTCGTCACCGGGCCGCTGCGCCGCGCTGACATTGGCTTGCTTGACCTATTAATAAATAGACACGGCAACGTTTTTAACACGTTCATTGCCACGTCACGCGACGTCGCGCGAAGCGGCCTATTACGCTGTGGCTGTTCACGCGACGTCGCGTGATGGTGCCTTACAATTGTATATGAGCCACAAAATAGCGGCCGCAGCGTATTGGATTCTGGTATTTGTTTTGGCCACTAGGGAAGGAAATTACCTATCTATTTGTGGGCGTGGCCTGCAGTCAACCATCTTGAATTTTTTGTTTCGCGTGCAGCTAGCCGCGCACTAGTTTGCTCTGTGCAGCCACGTGCGGCAGGAGTGTTTTTGTTATTTCTCGGCTGTTTTCGTTTTGTTTACATCAAAACTTTGTATTTATAATGAGTAATAATCCGACAATTTTTTTTACTAATAAAAGCCTATTTTTCCATGTAAATACAAATCACGCGAATTCGCGTTCCCGGCCATGTGGGCAATATGTATATAATAAATGCGTCCCGTATGGCCGATCACACGTCTTCGCGTGATAAAAATATACACATATATTTATGAACTTATATATTATATAATGGTAGATTCCTTATATAAAAGCATTACTGGCACAATAAAATCCACATCCAACGATTTTTTTTAATTTGGCCATCTATGTAAGATCAGCATTTTGGCTTGGCAATGAACGTGTTAATGAAGATTTTTTGAAAAATGTAACCTATTATAAAAAGTGGTCCAATTAATTCTGCTCGTTATTCTGATCAAACTATTTTCGGGTTTTGCGCATTTAACGTTACACGTTGTATATATGAAGCGAAAGATTACATTAAGCCAATAAAACATTTGTAAAGCCTCACCACATCCAGTTTCTTGTTGTTAAATGCATTATCATAATGCCATAAATGGACTTTCAGGTAGAAATTTTATTAATATTCAAAGTAAAGAACTGTAAATACATAGTATGTATTGGTTGGTATTTACTTTACATTATTATAGGTGTCAACCAAACTTACCGGTAAGCAAGTCCTCTACCGCGTTCATCATGGTTTCTTGTACCTTTGAAGCCAGTAGTATGGTGAACTCGCCGCGGTATATGTCAAAAGTGATGTTGCTAAGTACAGGGACTCCCATGATGGTCTAGAAATATACAAACAATTTCTTTTAAATTACGTCCTCTAGTTATATATCTTAGACAAAATTTAAACTAGTTGCTAATTTAACTGTATAATTATTGACTATTTTCATAACATTGATTTTACATGAGTCATCATCGTCTGCCTAGCCTTTTCCCAACAATGTTGGGGTCGGCTTCCAGTCTAACTGGATGCAGCTGAATACCATATTTTACATGGAGCGACTGCCTATCTGACCTCCACAACCCAGTTACTGGGTAATACGATACCCCTTGGTAAGACTGGTTGTCAGACTTTCGGGCTACTAATGACCCGTAACGACAGTCAAAGATCTACGAATGACAGCAGGGACCAACGGCTTAACGTGCTTTCCGAGGCACGGAGGAATCTCGGTATGTAAAGATGGTCACCCATTCACAGACCAACCGCGGCAAGCGTAGCTTAACCTGATCGATCGACCTGTGCGACTGTTATTATTTAGCCACGGGCCCCTCTGATTTTATATAAGTATAGACAGTAATTTTAATCCAGGCGTCCATAGTCTTCACATATAATGATATAATATGTATAGGTACAAAATATTGTATGACATTTTTAAAGATTAACGGTGAAGTTTCTTGCCCACTCTTCTCCATACAAAAGTGCCTGTTTAAAATAAATGATTTGACCTTGACTTTATAATCATAAGTTCTTACTGAATTTGATCCAAATCAGTATAACCGCGTCTCTAATAGAAGCGAGAGTGCGATCTCATTACTAAAACAATAGAAAATATGTATACTAATGGATTGACTTGCCTTTCTAACGTCTCGGAAGCTGATAGCCTTTGCCACAAACTCATCAACTTCCTGTAGCTTTCCAATCTCACTCCCTGAGGGGGGCTCGATGTGATGGAGCTTGTTAGGATCCTGCACAATAATATAAAATATACAAAAAAAAAAAAAAAAAAAAATGGCATTTTATATGTAAAATGCCCATTATTTTTTTTATTTTTACGAGTACTATTATGACTGGGGCCCCGTATTCATAGGAAACATTATGTCTTCTACAATACTGCAGCATTCCATGTTGCCAGTAACACGTTTCTAGCACCTATCAAAGATTTTGTGCAAGTCTAATTTCTTATGATGACTTTGCTTCTACGATTATATTTATTCGTGTCTGTCTGTGTATGTATGCATGGCCGCGTTGTTCTTCTAAACTACGCAACGGATTTAGATGCGAGTTGGACCATCATTTAAATAATTTATTCCGGAAGGTATATGTAGTGTATTAAAGAATAATTTGAAAATTAAATAGAGAAATCTCGATGTTTTTTACCAAGTCGTGATAACCGTGCGAAGCAGAAGAGTGGCGCTAGTTACTTATAAAGCATTTAATTTCGGGAATTGTTAATTGTTACTGCACGTTTTTGCCGCCTTGACTGTTTCTGACTTTAAACAATACTCAGAAATCGTTCAGGGCAGCTACAAGAACTTTTTAAACATCGCTCAATCGCGCGTGACAACAACTGTGCCTGAAAGGGAAGGGAAAGCCTGCGGAAACATTTCTCGCGGACAATCCTATACGCTCAAAAGCACTCGCGAAAGAACGTTTGTGTAGAGGGGGTTAAAAACTGTGCCACTTATTGCCATAAAACCTCATTTCGCTGCCGAGTTGCTGATCCCAGTTGCCTCTGACTCTTCACCCCGGACAAGAAAGAAGTGGTATATTTTGGTCAGGAAGTTTAGGTACCTCAGCTTCCTTGAATATGATGGACGCCCAGGACACTTGTCCTCCGATGGCGCGTTGATGTCCGATGGTTCTCTGCAGCATCATGAGAAAGGCGAAGTACAACAAATTCATGAGGGTCCACGATGCCACCATATACATTAAGGAACTGGTGTTTTCATTAGCTTCTTTATCTGGTTTCAAAAAGCACAAGACATGATTAGTTTTCCGGTACAGTGGAAACTAGTCAGCGCCCCAAAATAAGTGTCGGTTACGTGGGTACACTAAGTACCATTTGCCAAACAGGACTGATAGGTTGAGATGATAATAATAAATCATCATGTCAACCGATTGCGTCACATCACCGGATTATTCGTCTTCCTACATTATGTATTATACATATGGGTTTCATTAGCCATTTTATATAATACACAGGGACCACGAGGTAATTGCGTAACACGCTATCAGTAGTAATGGCTTTCATTTTGACAGTTCAAAAACATTCATTGCGTTATTTACGTTGTTCAGCAGACAATCTTTTCGGACATACAAACCAATGGATTGAAATCGAGATTGATAGTGTGTGACGCAATTAGGGTGTACGAAAATCTGTCAATTTTTTTTCCACTTAACACATAGCATGAAACTTACGTTTAGTTTGCAGCAGAGCAAACTTGTTAAAAGCATGCACTAGCCCCATTGGTGGTAATACCAGGTGCAAGAAGAACGTCAGAGCGGTATGCTGGCGGTCGTACCGATGGTGGACCAGCAGCTCAGCGAGGTAGGTCTGCAGGAGAGTGAATAGAGTGGTCCAAACGCAAGCAATGTAGCCTGGAAGTATAAGGATGTGAGAGTTATCCGCGTTGCATTCATGCAATAACAGGTACTATCTACTCAAGGTAAGCAGCTCCATTAAAGAATAATATAATAGGTACGTAACGCTTAGTAAAACAATTATCCACAACTACAGCATTTATCCAAATGATAGGAATTATTTTTGTAAAGTTGTAGTGTCCTAGTATTAGTTGGAAAATTACAGACTGGTCCCGAAGGACATCAGAGAGGCAATTCTCGTAATTTTAAGAACGTTGACAGTCTGATCTCAGTCTCAATCTGTCAAAAATACCTCTAATTTTCCCTTCATTTTTGACATTGGTTGTCGCTGAGATGAGATTTATGTTTTTAATCACGGGAATTGGACTTCAGGTGATGCTTATTCAGATTATTGTTAGATTTGCGTATCAAATAAATAAGATTACACACAGTGCAGCTTAGTACCGTTAACATAAAAAAGGTAGTTAAAGCTGAAAATGAAAGCCACCTATACTCTTAGTCTCAAGGACAGTGTACAGACCTCTTTTATGAAACATCCCCATCAGCATAGCGAGCATGATCATGACGGACTCATAGGCGAGCACGACTACGAGAGCTTCGACCAGATGTATCCATCTGAAGATCAGGATGAGGGTGACGGAAGCCAGGACACAGATAGGCAGGCAGGTGAGGTAGGCATACACCAGCCAGCCGACATACATTGACGAGTACTGGACGTTACGTAGGCGAAGAGCGCGCTGTTAAAAAAAAAACTTTAATTCATCACGCTTTTGTTTGTCGAGCGGGCAGTGTGTTCTGTGTAATGTGCCCAAATTTAATATCTCTTTGCTGTCCCTCTGCTAGGCAAACGTCTTTCTCACAGACTTTCTCGTCTCTCTCTCCGTTGCCTTCACTAGCTCATCCTAGCCGTTCCAAGTAAATCGTCACATCAGCACTTCCTTGGCGGCTCTATGATGAATTGACGACATGGCAATGCTCCACGTGGCAGGCGTCCAGTGCGTGACTGATCCCCTGATGCATTGGACAGATATGACCAAAAATGACACGCCTCTCCCAATCTTTTAGCTTGACAGACTTATCGTCCTCAATATAACGAAATAATTGTATGCCAACATTACCAATTGCCACCATTATGAATGAAAATTACAGTTGGAAAAGGGAAGGACAGAGTTTAGAGCACATTTATGTGTATGTGCCCTAAACTCTGTCCAGTAGGTTAACCGTTTTTTGACAGATGGAACTAGTAATTTGTATGTATATTGTTCGCTACCCATAACGCCATCTATCGGAACCTCAAGACAACTCGCGGGCTGCTCAATACTCACCGGTGTAGGCGGCGAGCAACAGTGGCGACACCTCGACGCGATAAAAGGCATAACGAGCTGCGCATGCGCAGGGTCGCGAACGAAAAAAAATTTGGTGTGCTTGCTTGGGAGTAAACGCATGAAGTTGAGAAAATATTTTGTCATTTTATTTTCCAAAAATCCAAGTAGACGCATCAACATATGGTCCTTCTGAGCCAAATGATAAAGAACAACGAAGAGTTCTATACGTGGTGAATTTCAAGCATTCGTCGCATTATTACGAAGAAGTTCACCCGCCATTACAAGAACGTGCAACGAGTACCTACCTACCTTCAGGACTTCGAGTGGATTAAAGGAGTGGCAGGTCTGACTTTCCTACCAATTACCCATCCTATCTCGGTCTGTGTTTAATATTCGTGTTGTGTTCCTAGTTGTTGAGCGGCGGTGCCCAGCCGGTGTGGTAACCCGACGCCGTGAGTGGTAATCTCGCGGGTTTGAGCGGGCGGTACGGGGCGCAAGTCCACATCATACCTACAGGAAGGATTACAGTGAGTACTCTTGTGTTCTTATAGGTATTCCCTTAAAATGAGTGAAGCCAAGTTATCGGAACTAGTCAAGAAAAGAGCAGTAACCAAAGGTCGGTTAACTTTACTAGAAAATTATGTTAAAAGATGTAAATGCCCATTAGATGACCAACAAATATTAGAGTTACAGTTACGCGTAGATAACAGTTCGAGTTTATTAGATAATTACAACGAGCTACAAAGTTTAATTGAAGAAAGCACGAACGAGCTTGATCTTCCAAAACAGTTGGAAGAACGAGACCGTTTCGAAGATCAGTACTATAGGACAGTAGCTTCTGCCAAACTCTTGCTGCAGAAGGAGGTACCTGTAAATAATAATAATGTAGTGATGAAAAGTAAAATGTGTGTAAAGTTACCGGACATTAAGATACCTACCTTTGACGGTTCGTACGATAGCTGGTTGGAGTTTAAGAATTCTTATTGTACTATGATCCATGAGCGGGAGGATTTAGACAGTATACAAAAATTCCATTATTTACGATCGTCGTTAACGAATAGTGCATCGCATGTTATTGCTGCATTGGAGTTTACGGCCGACAATTACTCTCACGCATGGGAGCTACTAGAGAATCGTTACAACAACCTACGGCTATTGCAACATAACCACGTCAAGTCCCTTTATGCGATTCCGTCTTTACATAAAGAATCGGCTTCACAATTAAGGAAGGTTATAGACATTGTGCTAAGAAACCTACGTGCGCTTTCCTCACTGGGGGAACAAACGCATGCGTGGGACACGTTAATTATTTATTTGGTTGTTTCGAAGTTGGATCCCAGTACTGAACGTGAATGGGAACAGTATCAAGGTACACTTTATAATACGAACACTAAGCCGCCATTCGTAAAGTTAGACGATTTACTTAAGTTTCTTAAAGACAGGGCGGATATGTTGGATATTATTAAGGTAAACCACAGTAAACATTCACACGACAACAAAAGTAGTGAACAATCACAAAACAAAAAACAATCTACTCATAGTTACGTCGCTACGAACGCTGGTGATAAAAATAATAATAAGAATAACACTTCGAAAACGAACAAGCGTGGTCCGCGCGTGTGTGTGATGTGCAATGGTAACCATTCACTTTATACGTGTTCCAAGTTTATTAATTTACCTGTTCACGATAGGATTAACTTGGTAAACACAACAAATATCTGTAAGAATTGTTTACGTTCAGGTCATACGGTACAAGAGTGTACATTCGGCCCGTGTAGGCTGTGTCACCTTGAAAAGCATAATAGTTTGATTCATGTCGATAACGCAGACAACGTGAACGTGGTAGGTGCGAATAATACGCAGTCGCAGCCGATAACCACTAACGTTTCTAATAATGTCTCAACTTCGTTACATTCATCAGCTGATAGTACCGACTCGCTTTGTGAACAAACGTATTCCGTGTTACCTACCGTACTGCTTTCCACAGCGCTGGTGGATGTTGCAGATAATAATAATGATTATCACACCGCACGCGTGCTTCTTGATAATGGTAGCCAACAGTGTTTTATTAGAAAATGTTTATGCGATAAGCTAAATGCAAGTTTAATACAGTCCACTTGTCAAATTACGGGTGTGGGTCATTCGATCGCTAAGTCTACCCACACTTGTAAAATATTATTACGTTCGAAAGATAAGCGTTATCATACTAATCTTGAATGTTTAGTGTTGCCGTGTGTTACTAAAAGGTTACCGGCATTCTCTATAAATGTAAATAATATTAGTATCCCAGACAATATTCAACTGGCTGACCCCACCTTTCATTCGCCGTCGGATATTGATATCCTGATAGGTGCAGATAAGTTTTGGGATTTGTTGATAGATGGTAAAATTAGGTTGAAAAATGGACCTTATTTGCAAAATTCTAAGCTAGGGTGGATAATGTCTGGACCTTTGTATAATAATAATAACGGCCTGCGCATTAATCAGGTTCAGTGTAACTATTCGCAAACATTAGATACACAATTAAAACAATTTTGGGAACTCGAAGAGATTCCCAACATTGGGAATATCCTTAGTGCCGACGAGCAAAAATGCGAGAATATTTTCGTTGAAACGACAACACGTACTCCAGAAGGTCAATTCTCTGTGTGTATTCCTTTTAAGGAATCGCCTGCAGTTCTCGGAGAAAGTTACAGTGCGGCTGAAAAACGTTTGTTGTCACTTGAACGTAAGTTCACTCGTTTCCCCGAATTTAGGGAAAAATATATTAATTTCATGAGTGAATACGAAAGCCTCGGTCACATGAGTCGCGTAGATACATACGGGTCACCTCACTATTTCTTACCACATCACGGTGTAATAAATGAAAATAGTAGTACCACTAAATTGCGCACGGTGTTCGATGCTAGCGCAGTGACATCTACAGGCAAGTCGATGAACAGTATACAGTTTATTGGGCCGCCGCTTCAAAACGACATTTTTTCCATATTATTACGTTTTAGGCAGTATCAATACGTAGCATGTGCCGACGTGGAAAAAATGTACCGTCAAATTTTAGTACAGCCACATCAACGTGACTTACAACTGATTCTGTGGCGTAAAAATCCGTCTGACTCAATAGATATATATCGCCTTAACACCGTGACGTACGGCACGGCATCAGCGCCTTATCTGAGCATGAGGTGTCTGAACCAACTGGCGCGTGAATGTGAGGATGAACAGGTAGCTACTGTGATTAGGGATGACTTTTACGTGGATGATGTGTTGATGGGTAATGATGACCTAAATAGTTTATTTGACATGTGTGATAAGGTCACTGATACGTTAAAATCGGCGTGTCTTCCATTACGTAAATGGATATTTAACTTGGACATCACTGCCCATGACATATCAAAAAGATTGGCATTAGGAGATCAATGTCAAAATAAAACTTTAGGTATGGGATGGTTCAATAAAAAGGATGAATTACATTTCACATCGCGAGTAAATAATAATAATACGTACCCACTAACTAAACGTAGCATGTTGTCAATGATAGCGCAGGTGTACGACCCGTTAGGTATGTTAGCACCGGCAATAATAATAGCAAAAATTGTTATGCAAAAGTTATGGTTGTGTAAAATAAATTGGGACGACCCAGTTCCTAATGATGTTGTATTATCTTGGGATAAATTCATTAGTACCCTACAATGTTTACGTACAATACGCATTCCGCGTTGGGTAATGAGTTCGCACTCACAATACATAGAATTACATATTTTTAGTGACGCTTCTCAGTGTGCATATGGCGCATGCACGTACGTACGTACATACTCAGATAACTCAGCTGTTACGTGTCAGTTACTCTGTGCCAAAAGTAAGGTCGCGCCTTTAAAACCAACTAGTATACCTCGTCTAGAATTATGCGGGGCGTTGATCGGCGCACGTTTATATAGAAAAATAACTAGTTCATTACGGTTGACCTTTTATAAAACTTTCTTTTGGACAGATTCAACCATTGTCCTGGGGTGGCTTCGAATGTCGCCTCACTCGTTGAAAACTTTCGTTCAAAATAGAGTAGTAGAAATAAATGAGCTTACGAGTAATGCTATATGGTCGCATGTAGGTACTAAAGATAATCCAGCGGACTTAGTCTCACGCGGGGTCAGCTTGGACACACTCGGTGAATGTAGTCTGTGGTGGAACGGTCCACCATTCTTGCAGTGTCATGAGTTGATGGAGTCACAGCAGGGCACAGTCTCGCATTCTGACTACTCTGCTGACCTACCGGAACTAAAACCACATACTACAGCAATGGTCTGTGACGTCACACAAAATACGGTTATTAATTTTGAACGGTTTTCTTCGTATAATCGCATAAGGCGTACAGGTGCATATGTATTGCGTTTCATCCACAATTCACGCACACAACGACAGGAGCGCATTATAGGGCCGTTCTCAGTGAGTGAGTTGCGGTCGTCAATGCAACTGTTAACGCGACTCGCACAACGGGAATCTTTTCCTAGTGAATATACAAAATTGAAGGGTAGCTTACCATTACAAACTACCAGTGCAATTTCTAGCCTTAACATATTCTTAGATAACCATGATATAATAAGAGTAGGCGGACGCTTAACTAACTCGCCTAACTTCGGGTATGATAAAAAACACCCTAGTTTATTATGCTGTAAACATCGTTTCACATTATTATTGTTTCAGCATTTCCATAATAAACTTCTCCATGCTGGTCCCCAACTGCTACTTGCTACTGTGCGTGAGAGTTGGTGGCCATTAGGGGGGAGAAATCTGGCCAGAAAGGTGGTCCATCATTGCGTCCGCTGCACGCGACTTAGGGGAAGGACCGTTTCCCCAATCATGGGCAACTTGCCTGCGGAGCGGTTGGAACCGGGTTTTCCTTTTATTCGCTGTGGGGTCGACTATGCTGGACCCGTATCTGTACTGAACCGCAAAGGTAGGGGGGCTAAACTTGAAAAGGGGTACATATGCCTATTTGTTTGTTTTATAACACGAGCCATACATCTGGAATTAGTCAGTACCCTTTCTGCACAAGAGTACCTATTAGCATTGAAAAGGTTTATATCCCGTCGTGGTAAACCGGCTCAAATTTTCTCGGATAACGGGACAAATTTTATTGGAGCCATGAAATTAGTTAAATTAATGTTTAATGAGCATTCACGTCAAATTATTGATAACTTAAGTAATGACGATATAGAGTTTAAATTTATACCGCCGTACGCTCCTCATTTTGGGGGACTATGGGAAGCAGGAGTAAAATCCTGTAAACACCACCTGAGGCGGGTCATGGGTACCGCTAATCTAACGTACGAGGAATTCGGCACGGTGTTGGCACAGATCGAAGCCGTCCTGAATTCCCGTCCAATGTTTCCTATGTCCTCAGACCCACATGACCTTCTTCCACTTAGCCCAGCACACTTCCTGATCGGCCGGCCACTCCTCTCACCAGCCTGCAAAGACCTGACGGAAGAGCCAATTAATCGCCTGACGCGATTCCAGAGGGTGGAGCAAATGAGGCAGCAGTTCTGGAAGCGGTGGTCAACTGACTATATTTCGGAGCTTCAGACCAGGACTAAGTGGAAGACTCACACTCAGAACTTAGCTCTGAACACCCTTGCCGTCATCAAAGAGGACAACTTACCACCTCTGAAATGGCGCATGGGCAGAATTGTAAAGGTGTTCACAGGAACCGATGGTGTGAGCCGTGTAGCTGAACTCCAAACAGCGACGGGCTCCGTGCAGCGAGCCTTCTCCAAGATCTGCCCACTTCCGGTGCCATCGAAGACGGGTGGCGGCCAGGATAACGGCGGAGTCGAGGCCGCCGGCGACGCAGCAATTTAGTTTTGAAACCAGAGGATTCCAAGGCGGCCGGCATGTTCGCTACCCATAACGCCATCTATCGGAACCTCAAGACAACTCGCGGGCTGCTCAATACTCACCGGTGTAGGCGGCGAGCAACAGTGGCGACACCTCGACGCGATAAAAGGCATAACGAGCTGCGCATGCGCAGGGTCGCGAACGAAAAAAAATTTGGTGTGCTTGCTTGGGAGTAAACGCATGAAGTTGAGAAAATATTTTGTCATTTTATTTTCCAAAAATCCAAGTAGACGCATCAACATATATAATGTTAATTATCGATTTTTTGCTGTCGAACAAAAAATGGTGCGGTTTCTATGCCTGTGTTTATTATTATTAAATACAAAACAATATAATTTAGCCAGTTAGTCTACTTTAATTTCAATTTTTTTGGTTTTATAGCGGAAATCAGCGGAAAAATAAATTATGCACGGTTTGCCGTATCAATTGTGTTGTAGTGTTTACACATAATTTATGAGTTTTACTACATATTAAAACAACGTTTTTTATGCATAACATTTTGAGAAAGTTTTAAAATTGAAATAAAACATTCATCTAGTTTATGGTGGTAAATCCGTATCCTGGCTAATAATTTATATATTTTATTGATATTTGAGTGGATGCAAGGTTTTAAATCATTATTTTCGTTAAATATTCATTTGAAGCGATTAAATTCGATCCCATCACTTAGTAGGTACGATAGAATGTAATTCAATTCGCATAACAATTATTATTATTTTTTTTTTTGTTAATACTGATACACACATTACGGTATTACAATGTCTGTAAGAAGTCATAAACAAGATAATTCAATGCGATAAGGATTATATATTTAAAGAAAGAAAGAAAGAAAGAAAAATGCGTTTATTGGCATTACATCAAAATAAATACACATTAAAACTATAAAACAGAAAACAAAGACTATAATATTTATTTTATTACCCCTTTTAAAGTTAACTTTTACGTAGTCTAGAATAGTTACGTTCTAAGGCAGCTGTCAAAAAACGGTTATTCTACTGGACAGAGTGTAATTCGGGAATGTATGTACAGACGGCAGCATTACTTCCTTTAGCCTTAGCCTTAGCCTTTTTGCTGGGCTCTTAAACCTAGCGTGATTTTAAATAATCTCTAGACTTTCTCAACAATTGAAAATGCAAAATTTTCACCACCCTTGGTTGACTGGTAGAGAATGCCTAAGGCATTGAGTCCGCCTTTGTAGCTTTTTGTGTGCGAAAAGTTTAAATAAATAAATAAATATTGTCCTGTTTCCTAGATCTCGATCGCAGCACACCACCACTCAAACACACACAAAATATTTCATCAAAATCGGTCCAGCCGTTTATGAGGAGTTCAGAAGAATTATATTATATAAAGAAGATATAGATATATACGGGGTGTCCGAAAAGTCATGGATTACCTTTTACCTGCTGATGGGCCACATTGAGATCTACCAATAAAAAAAAATGACCTACCAATACTTTTTTTTTTTCACCAGGGCCGATCAAAAATAAGATAAAATTTTTTTTGGTGAAAATGTTAAGTTTGAACCTAAATTTTAGGTATTTAAAAGATGATATCTGTAACTTTCTTGTATTCAATCGATAGTAGGATGATTCAAGATGAAAATAAAAAATCTGTACTCGAAAAAGTTTTCATTCGTAGAAATGGCATGGAAAAAACTGATCAAAGGTAGAGATTTTCCAAAATTTCATTAAACATAAAAAAAACTGGGAAACCATAAGACTTTTACCATGGTAATTTTTTTTTTTATTGGTAGATACCAATGTGGCCCATCAGAAGGTAAAAGGTAATCCATGATCCGGACACGCAGTATAGAACATAAAGAACAGACCTTAAATCTACTCATAGTTTCAGTAACAACCAGTGCTTCGGTTTCCAGCACGGGAGGCATGAGAGCCAGGGTGAAGCACAGCAGTATTCCTGACAACGCTCTTATTACTCTCTGCTCTTCCATCAGCGGAGATACTGGCATTGCAACTAGTGTTACCTGGAAATAGAAGAATATTTGAAATAACAATAAGACTTCGGTGTACAGACACCAGCACATCAAGCTACCCAAAACTGTATTTCCAATCAACCTTAAACCTAATGTTAATAGCGATATTGTTGAAAATCTATTAAAGAAATTTGACAGAATGTAGTAGCTTGTTGTGCTGCGTCTGTACATGACGCCGGAGCTGCAACAGCGCCGGGCCATAAGTGTGTGTATACAAATGAATATCGAATCAATTCGCCGTACACAGGGCTACACATCAAGCTATACATGTCTAGTTTTAACTGACCTTGCATTGTTTAGGTTTTTCGTAGAGTCAAAGTCAGAGTATACTGGTTATGTTTAGCTTGATGTGTAGCCGTGCGTACACGCGGTTCCGGCGCGACGCCAGTGCAACGGCGGTACAGACGCCAGCACATCAAGCTACTACAATCATTCAGATTTCTTTAATAGATTTTCAACTTTAGTGCTAAAGCATAAGGCTCAAAGTTGATTGGGAAAATCTGACAGTTTCGGGTACCTTGATGTGCTGGCGTCTGTACATGCACGATATTCATTCGTATACACAGACATGCGGTCCGGTGCAGCACCGGCGCCATGAACAGGAAACCTTAGTGTTCTTTTGGCTTCGCACGGTTCGTGCATTTAGACTATGTCGCGTTTAGTTTTCAAAAAGGACGCGTCCGCCAAAGTAGGCGTTTCCCGCGCTCTAGTGTTTTCTTCTATAAGCATGAACTACGGTGGGGTATATTTATAAACGATGGTTAAAGATAAGTGACGTTCAAACGTCAAAAACGTTTATGAATAAAGGGGATAATTTATTATAAAATCCTCCTGGCGAAGCAGGCCGGGTCTCGCTGCATAAAGCCGCCTAATAGGACTGCGTCGACGACAGGTGCGGTAGGGCGCAATTAATTCGCCCGACGCGAGGGTAAAATACTCGCCGCACCTTCGACGCATAGCTTTACTTATATCATCCCATGCTGATTTCGGCTACGGTGACTGACGCCTAGGTTCATGAAATAGAGAGGTAATGCTAAGGTAATATATTTTCCGGTCAGCAAAGTGATAGCAGGGTTGCCTGCCAATGCTGCGGCCTAACGGGCGTATACATTTGGAGTAGCAACTCTTTAAAGGCTAAACGTGGTACGAACGCACACGTAGTACGAGTATGAACAGTGTTTTGAAAGAGGAGAATTGTTTTGACGATGAATCATAGATAAGTTTTTTTTTAATAATAATTAATCATACTGCTGTCTAGTAAACTTCTCTCTCACACTTGCAGCAAAACTTTAGCGTCAAAAATGAACGCTTTGATGAACCCATTGAAAATTAAACACGTGTTCAAATAGTAAGGAGGGTTTGTATAAAAACTCGCTCGGGGAATAACTCCCCTCGTTTTCGACCGACATTGAAAATGCCAAACAGCTGGGTACCACGGCTGTAAAGCTATCTGTGTCGGTTGAACTATAAGCCCTAAGGTATTTTATCTGCTAGGTTTCCATGAAAATATTGCATTGTTTTTTGTAAGATTAGTAAGATTGCAACTAGAGTTTCTGGATATATATCATGATCGTCGGTGATAATAAAAATTATAGCTTTTCAGATGCCATTTTTTATGTATTACGGCCTCATTTTTGTAGGCATCATACGTACTCCATTTTATACACCGCATGGGCGCACGCTACTGATTGCAATAAGTATTGCACGATAAGTTGCATCAGATTTTATTTTCACTTGTTCTGCGATTGAACTACATATAATCGAAAAGATATGACATGTAAAAAATGCGTCGTTGAAAATAATATTGGAAATACCTAAATAGATTATCCGTTCATTGTGTTCGCTTAAATGCACTTAAATGCATTCATTTAAGTTGCATTTACGATGTTGGAATCGAAAATTTAGCCCCATAAGCCACAGCCGGAATAGCTCAGTTGGGAGAGCGTTAGACTGAAGATCTAGAGGTCCCCGGTTCGATCCCGGGTTTCGGCAGCAAAACTTTTTTGCAAGAGATTACTTTGCGTTTTATCATACTGAAGTTACCTGCGTTTTCTGTGTTTTTTTACGCCTTAATGCTCCTGTGAAACGGTTAGATTTGCCCATCTACATATTTTTATAAATATCTCCTGTGTTAACCACAACAAGTTTTAATTTTCTGGTTGTAAACCATGATGAGATAATGCTTTATGAGTTACAACAATAAGAGCCGAAATAGCTCAGTTGGGAGAGCGTTAGACTGAAGATCTAGAGGTCCCCGGTTCGATCCCGGGTTTCGGCAAAGAGATATTTTGAAGGGGCACGTAATAATCTAAATTAGTCCACAGCCAGATTATGTTTGGTGGGTTACCTTCTTTTTACTCGTACTAAAGTCCGCTCTGCTACGCCCTGTAATCAGACTAGGCTTTGGTATAGCAACACACTGGCAGCCATGCCCTTGCTCAAATGTTTAATGGTTTTCCCAGAAGGGGAATATACCAAAACAGTTTGTAGTCTGAACTTATAACATACATACACCTGGGGTACGCAGATGTGTGTATAGGTATTCACCTACTAGGGCCGCGTGTCTACCGCGCGTGCGTCACCCGAGTCGTTTAATCTATACTTTATTTTAAAAACAGTGAACCGATATAAAACACAGGCTTTAGCAATAAGAGCCGAAGTAGCTCAGTTGGGAGAGCGTTAGAATGAAGATCTAAAGGTCCCTGGCTTAATCTCGGGTTTTGGCAGCCATCATTTGTCGTATACTCCTTGATTTTTGAACAGGTCTATCCTTTTATAGTTAGGTATTAGGGGTACCTAATGTACGGCATAAACCGCTGGGTCTTGAAGCTTGCAATTTTGCAAGAGTTCCTTTTATGACGAAAGTGGGTAGCAAAGCTAGCAAAGGAAGGATGAAATTGGGGATGAAAAGTTTGCCGTTTTAGCCGATGGGAAACATCCCATCGGGCGCACGGCTTGTTGTTCACAAAATTGTAAGTGTAGGGTAGACAGACAGGGCAGACAGCCTTGTTTATTTTTATTCTTCATTTCCTCATAACTTGAAAAGGATGTTGTGTTTCACGTCCTAGTAACATGAGCCGAAATAGCTCAGTTGGGAGAGCGTTAGACTGAAGATCTAGAGGTCCCCGGTTCGATCCCGGGTTTCGGCAGCCATCATTTTTGGTATACTGCTTTGATGTTTGAACGGAAGGGTCTTTTTTTTGTAATTAGGTGCCTCTAAGATATGTTAAAGGTAAGTTATATGACGCAACAAGCGTTGCGCAGAACGTATGTAACTTTATAAACACATCAAAAGTGTCTAGGTGATCCCTAGACACTTTTGATAGTACATACGTTTTTGTAACTATAAAAAATTATTCAATTAATATTTACCAAATCTAGTCTTCCAGACTGGCTTCTTACTTTAATTCCTATGTTTAAGTTAACAACTTATCCCTATATTTTGTAAGAATTAAGAAAAATTGAAAATTTTGCGAATAATGGGAAATTAACCCAATTTACTGTCGTCAATTAAATGAAAAGTGAGCACTAGGGAAGATTTTTTGAAAATGCATCCCCTGAGAAGGTTAAATACCCGTAGGGGTGGAAAATTTGTTATTTCAGCCGATGGGATACATCCCATCGGGCGCACGGCTTGTTGTTCCCTAAATTATTAGTGTAGGGTAGACTTCAGCCTTGTTCATTTTTATGCCTCATTTAATAATAAATTGAAAAGGGTGTTGTGTTCCACGATTTAATAACAAGAGCCGAAATAGCTCAGTTGGGAGAGCGTTAGACTGAAGATCTAGAGGTCCCCGGTTCGATCCCGGGTTTCGGCAAAATCAACTTTTTGTTCGAATGTTCCTAAGTCTTTTCCATGATATTAAAATTAGATACTACTCTATATAGATATGTGAATTGACACATCTTTTTTAAAACTCAGAAACATTTATCTTTAACAATCAGCTCATCCGTTGCAAAGACAAAAATTAACGTTTGGGAGTAAAAAGTAAATGAAAGGAAAATACTACAGCAAAAGGGTCGTGACGGTCAATACGTTACACTTTTTCGGTCTAGCTCTCATTTGCCAAGTGTGCAGAGTATCATCATCACCATCATCATCATCAGCACCACCACTACCATCATCATCACCGTCATCATCATTGCCATCACCACCATTATTGTTATCATCTACATCATCACCACCATCATCATCATCATCAACGTCACCGTCCCTGCCATCATCATCGTCATCATCATCATTATCATCGTCCACACCATCATCATCATCATCTGCATCATCATCATCATCATCTTCACCACCATCATCGTCATCATCATCATCATCATTCTCATCATCATCATCATCGTCACCATCATCATCGTCAACTCTCATCAATTTACAAACACCCTGCGAAGATCGTCGCTCCATCGAGTCTGAGGGCGTCCTACCTTAGGGTGCGTTTCCACAGAAGCGGAGCTGGGCTAAGCGGAGCAGAGACGTGCAGGAATCAACTAATCACGATGGTTGAAATCCTTATCGCGTCACTCGTCTCGTCTGTGATTGGACGATTCCTACACGTCTCCGCTCCGCTCCGCCCAGCTCCGCTTCTGTGGATACGCACCCTTACGTTTATTTGCCGATTCGCGTTTTCCACACAAGAACACCTCTACCTCAACGGTCATCGGTTGGTGTGCAGAGTGTAACGTGCGATAAGTAACTTCGTTCCAAAAACCATTGTGGTCTGCATTACAAAGGTTTTTGGAAGTTCCTTCCCTATGCAAATATACCAAAAGTCAATCGTCAGCAATGTATAATTAAGAGCATTATTAAAATTCATCCAGTGTAGAAGCATCTGAATATTTGTACGCATACTATCGGTCGATCTAACACCTGTGCTGATCGCGTGTAGATAGCGCTTACGTGAAGGACCGCACTATTGTGCTCATCAAAAATGTATCTGATTATTATCTTTCTATGAATATGGTAACGCGATGGGCAGGAATCGAGGTTCCTAGGAGGATTGGGTGTTTTTTTTAAGGCAAATACGCGCGTCAGCAGTTCAATCAACTCAGCCTATCGCAGTCCAGTGCTGGACATAGGCCTCTCCCAGACTGCGCCACAAAACTCTGTCCTCCGCCTTCCGCATCCAGTCTACCCCTTTACCAGTTACCCCTTTATTCATTAACGCGAAATAAAGTACATTTTTGAGGATTGAATTTGGCATAAAACTGAACTCCAAGAATTTATAATGGGGTTAGTGAACAGGCGCGTCCTGGAGTGGAGACCGCGTAACGGCAAGCGTAGTGTAAGCGTAGTGCCCCCCAGTTAGATGGACGGACGACCTAAAGGAGGTGGCTGGGGTAGACTGGGTGCGAAAGGCGGAGGGCAGGGTGTTGTGGCGCAGTCTGGGAGAGGCCTATGTCCAGTAGTGGACTGCGATAGGCTGAGTTGATTGAACAAGCGCGTATACAAACTGTAGATATCTATGTATATCGGGCTGATAATGATGTCTGATCAGAGTAGTAGTGAAACGCCCTTAACTTCATCAGGATGAGCTGGTACACATGTGTACCACAAGGGGTACCAATTTGTACCAGCTCGTCCCTGAGGTTAAAGTGGATATGCAAAGGGTTACTTATAAAGAAAGCCTTAAAACTCACTGCAGACCTGTGGGACAGTTTAGTTGCCTAACAGTGAAAGACTGGCAGCCCGGACGCGTCACAGAACTTATCCACCAAACTATGCCTCATTGGTATACCAGTAAGCAACAGATGACGTAATGATATCTGAAGGCCATTTCCCGTAATTAAAAACGTTCAAAATCTAGTTACGATTTCATCTCAGCGACAATCAATTTCAAAGCTTTGTCAAAAATGTAAGGGAAATCAGAGGTATTTTTGACAGATTGAGACTGAGATCAGACTCTGAACGTTCTTAAAATCACGACAGCTAAATTACGAGACTTAAATTAAACAATTGTTTTAAAGTTTATCACTTTTCAAGTGTCAAGTGACCTAGGTATTCATGTAATTTACTTACTTAATAACATTACTTGGTATTCCAAGCGTTTACCTTGGTGACTGCTTAATTACCGTAGAGACCAATCATTTATTGCTAAGCAACGTGACAATGAAGACAAGACGTTCCAACATGGTTTTTGATTTGTATAGTCTAATACAACTGTTAAAGATGAAGAGTTTGTTTGTTTTAACGCGTTAATCTCTGGAACTACCGTTCGGATTTGATTTTTTTTTTGCATTTGATAGCTCAATACTTGTGGAAGGCTTTAGGCTAACATCACGCTAGGACCATTAGGAGCCGAGTAAAAAGAAAAAAAAAAATCAAAAAGAACGGTAAGCGAACACAAAGTGATAGCGCGGGCGGGTGATGCGATACGGCGGGAGGGTCGCGGGGAAACAAGACATTTTTATTTATTTATTTATTAAAACTTTATGCACAAGTAAAAAAAGTACTGTACAAAGATGGACTTAATGCCTGAGGCATCTTGAAAGGCCTGTTGGTCTAGTGGTCAGTGGCCCTGCCTGTTATGCACAAGGTCGTGGGTTCGATTCCCACCTAGGACAAATGTTTGTGTGATGAGCACGATCATTTATTCTTTGTCTGGGTGTAATTTATCTATAATATGTATGTATTTAGAAATATATATGTTTATCAGTTGTCTAGTACTAATAGCACAAGCTCTGCTTAGTTTGGGACTAGATGGCGTTGTGTTGTGTGAAAGTTGTGGAATATTATTACTATTATTATTATTTTCTACCAGTCTACCTTAGGGTGATGCACAGACAAAATATGGTAGGTGCAACGTAAGGGACAGATAGCTAGGACATAACTATAAAATACAAGAATTAATAACAATACATAGATAGATTTGAAAGGACAGAAGATTAATTTAGTCCTGTCAAATTAGTCAGCGCCTGACGTAAATTGACGTATTTTTAGTAGCCAATTTTTTAATCACGTCTAAACTTGTCTATGGAGTATCTTAATTTGTTGGACTAAACTAATATTTATCTTCCGTCCTAATCTTAAAATAGAAAGAAAAAGATTCACTGAACTTAAATTTAGTTTAGTTTGTGAACATATTGTGAACATATTATTATACACAATGGAATAGCGCCACTGTATGAGGCTAGAGATTCGCTTTTCAGAGCTTTTGAGACATGGTTTTAACTGTTTACTACATACCTAAACTGAACACACAATAATTATGGGTACATGATGATTGTGAATACCCTAACGGAACCTAAATGAAGATTGTCAACAAGAGCCTTGCCTCTACTCTACACTAGTAAATACGTGGGTGGATCAAATATAAATCGGACTTAAGTAAAAAAAAAATACGCACGCATTATTATACTCGTAAAAAAAAGGAATATATTTTATTTTTCTACATAATCTCCCCTTCTATTAACATATTTTTCCCAGCGCAGGGCATGTTTCTTGATGCCAGTATCGAAGAATGTAGTCGGTCGTGCCTTTACCCAATTACACACAAATGATTCCACTATCTGGTCAGTGTGAAAACGGCGTCCTCTACTAGAATTTTTTTTTGCCATTCCTACACTTGAGTTCTTGAAGGCGTATTCTTATCGAACTGTAGAGTCAATAGATGCAAAATTTCGGAAGTTTTTATGCCCTCCCGTGTTAAAAAAAACTATGATAAGTCGTTGCTCAACAGACTTATATACCTCCTGCTCATACATGATGCTACTGGCGCGCAATAAACTAAAGTGAGCCGGAGCAGTATACCCCCCTCCCCTAGATGATCCCCCCTAATACATATAACAGCATCAAGCGCGTCACTTCACTCAGCGACCAGTAATAAAAAAAGTCCTGTTTATATTTGATTCACCTAATAAATCTGTTTATTTTATCCTCACCTCATAATCCGGTGGGTTTTCACTGACGTATTCAATGATGGCTTGACTGATGGCCAGCTGGACGGCCAGGAAGCCAGCCTCCAGGTGGGGGTTGGAAGCCTGCCTGATCTTAGCGTGGGTAATGTAGCGAGCTCGCTCCGTGCTGCGGATGGTCAGCGCCCAAATGTTGCCCTCCTAAAATATTATATCGAGTGAAACTGTTTGTTTTCATATCTCTGATGGCAGGTCCTCCATGTAATAATAATAATATTCCACAAGTTTCACACAACGCCATCTAGCAAGCAGAACCCCAAACTAAGCAGAGCTTGTGCTATGAGCACTAGACAACTGATAAACATACATATAAAATTCTAAATACGTGCATATTATAGATAAATTACACCCACACAAAGAACAAATGATCGTATTTATACATAATATAAGTGGCTCTGCCTTGCATTGATGCCAGCATGTAAGTTTAAAAACTCTCAGTAGAAAAGTCCTTACAGCAACAACCGTTGGTTAAGTTGAACAAGCAAAACTGTAATAAACTAAATAAAGTCTTAGGGCTGATTTTTCAATCGAACGATAATTTTTATTCGTGGAATAAAATTGACGTGTGACAGTTTTTGTATAGAAGAACAGTAAAAAAATCAAAATTATTCCTCGGATAAAATTAATGGTGTTGGAAAAATCAGCCCTTAGTTCAGTGTTTATTTATTTATTATCATTTATGTACACAAATATATAAACAGACAAGAAAAAACAGAACAGAAAAATAGGTACAAAGGTGATGCTTATTTCTTAAGAAATCTCTTCCAGCATACCTGCGATAGGACATTAGATAGAGAGATGCAGACAGCGTGTGAAAGAGTAAAGGAGACAAAAAAATACATAAAATCATAATCAATTATTCACTTAAAAAACTAAACAAATACTATGAGAATATACTTACATACATACACACAAATACAAATAAACATACATACATACTTCTAAAATAAATATCACTATGAAGTTAATAAATATCACGTAATCAAAATAATAAATTCATACACAACTATGATGAAGTGGAAAGATAGTGTTCTTTTACTCTTCTTTTAAAAACTGCAACAGTTTAGCAGTCCCTAATGTCAGGCGGTAGTGAATTCCACATCCACAACCGCACCGCGTGCACTGTGAAGGAGTAGGAATAGAAGTCGGTGGAGTGGGGAGGGGACTTAAGGAGGTTTTTAAGATGCGACCTGCAAGGCGCATTTCAAGGACGGGCTATTTCGCCTCCTAGAGCACAGCCGGAATAGCTCAGTTGGGAGAGCGTTAGACTGAAGATCTAGAGGTTCCCGGTTCGATCCCGGGTTTCGGCATTAAAATCTTTTTGATTTTTTAGTCGAAATTAATTCGTGTATTTAATAAAAATCTTAAATTAATTCATTTACTGATAGACAATGCGCGGCAGAACCGCTGGGTCTAGAAGCATGCAATTTTGCAAGAGTTCCTTTTATAATGAAAGAGGGAAGCTAAGCTAGCTGAAGGAAGAATGCTTGAAAATTCGTCCCCTGAGAGGATTAAATTGGGGATGAAACTTTGTTGTTTTAGCCATAGAACTATTATTACTAGCGTACTTTATCTCAGTGGTTTTAGCCGGAAACAACCCATCGGGCGCACGGCTAGTTGTTCACTTAATTGTTTGTGTAGGGTTCAGCCTTGCACGTTCTTATGTTTAATTTCATTATAACTTGAAAAGGATGTAGTGTTCCACGGTTAAGTACTCGTAAAAAGAGCCGAAATAGCTCAGTTGGGAGAGCGTTAGACTGAAGATCTAGAGGTCCCCGGTTCGATCCCGGGTTTCGGCAGTAAAATTTTTTTGGACTATTGCCCAATGTACAGTCGTTGCTCCACTAAGTTTCACCCAGATGTTTTAATACCTGCCGTGTGATTCTGTAAGCATCTCACCGTGAAAGCTTGGGTGAAGTGAGCGTGGAGTGAGCTGTCATTCGCTAGGGATTAACACTATTAAGTGCTCACTTCACCTATGATTTCACGGTGAGATTTTTAGAGAATCGACCGGCTGTAGTATCTGATTTTTATTCATGACAGAAATAGGTCCTACAGTAATAGTGGCCGCAATAGCGCAGTTTTTGGGTCTTTAGGGCCGATTTAAACGGTGCAATGAGGGTTTTCATAAAAATTAACGCCACCAGTTGGCGCCACTTTGGCAAGGGGTCTTCCATTTAGACAATGAATTTAAAATATAATATATTTTAATGAATAATGAATGAAACGAATGATGAACGTCATCATATTATGATGACGTTCATCATTCGTTTCATTCATTCGTTTTTCATTCAGTCAGGACTAAAGAAAATATAGGCGCTTTGACACTTTCGACAGGTGCTCGGACCGGACGTCTCAGTGCTGCCACCTAGTGAACGTCATTTCAGAAAACCCTCATTGAATTGTCTGTTGTTGTTCCGTGTGTAAGCACGGTCGCCAGTGTCGTATGGATCACTATAGAAGCTTATTGACTGACACGTTTTTTCTTCCGCGCCGTTTATACACGCCGTACCGTGAAGCGCGTAAAGCGTGGCGTAAAGCCCCATTTACATGGTGCAAGTGCATTGCCTGTGATATACCATAAAATTAAAGCAACAATTGACTGGCACCGTCTAAACAACACGTACAACAATAGCGTCTAAATAGTGTTTAGACGATGAAAGTAATTAGTTGTTTCAATATTATTGTATCCCACTGGAAAGAATATGAAACATGCATCGTGTAAATGGGGCTTTAGACTGAAGATCTATTTTGAATCATTAAAACATTTAGCGAGTATTTTACATGGAGCGACTGCCTATCTGACCTCCACCACCCAGTTATTGGGTAATACGCTTCTGACGACCCGTAAAGACTGTCAAAGATCCTCGAATGACAGCCGGGACCAACGGCTTAGCGTACTTTTCGAGGCATGGAGGGGTTTTGGTATGTAAATATGGTCACCCATCCACGAGCCAACCGCGGCAAGCGTAGCTTAACCTGATCGATCAAAACTTGCGGTTGTTATTATTTAGCCACAAGCCCCTCTCATCGTAAAAGTAAACTATGATGACTTAAATATTATAGTTTTATAGTTTAATACTTTTTGCTGTGCCCTACAGGGTCCATAATTGTACCTACTTAGCTTTAAGCCCACTGTAACATCTTCATACATTATGGAATGCAAATAAAGATATGAATATGAATATGAATATGAAATAAATGGTAGAAGGATAGTTAAATTGCATTAAAATACGAACCCTTGGTTTCCAAATCACCCATATGACGGGTTTCTTGATGGGTACGCCCTTGGTTTGTTTGTGTAACATTTCATTGAGGTCATCCTCAGTCACTGCACTCCATACATTAGCTGGAACATTCATGTAAGTAGTCGCAAGTTAGCTGCCTGTACAATAAATAGCCAAGGCAGGGCTAGGAAACGCCTGGCGTGATGATTTAGTGGTGTTTATGCAAGATTGGCCAGAGCAGGCAAAAACAGTGAAGATTGGCAAGCGGCGGGGCTGTGGGGGAGACCTTTTCCCAGCGGTGGAAAATTGAAAAAAATACTGAATAGCTTGTTGAACAGCTACCTCATGCCAATTGAGACAGGTCGATATTACCAGCCCAAAGAATAAAAACACGTATAACTTCACTTACAAATGCGCAAAAGGTTGGCAGCTCTTGTCATAATATCTATGACATGAGAAACGTTATTCGGTGCGTAGCCCACTATGTCGTCCTTTCGAAATGAATTTAGGATGCCGTCGGTCGCCAGGGGAGGTTGCGGCTTGGCCTGAAGAGGTTTCAGGAACACTGGCTTCGCTATAAAGATGGCGGCTACGAATAGTAGTAAGGCGAACAGTGCTTCCAATACTAGTATACCCCATCTTCGTCTGAAATATTAAAATTAAAACTTTTTATTTCACATAAACATACATGGGCGCTTACTTATGAAACGTTAGAACGGTTCCAATGGAGAAGAGCTGGGAGGAAACTCCGTGGTTACTCTATAAAAAACAATGATTAATTGACAAACGTTGAAGGCTAGAAGTACTTTAATGGCAACCTGGCCAAGACCACGACCCGGCGGGCAAATAAGAAAGATTCTAGTTTAGAAACGCAGGTATTAGTTACACGCATGGGACGTACAGACGCCAGCACATCAAGCTACTACAATCTGTCAGATTTCTTTAATAGATTTTCAACTTTATCGGTAAAGCATAAGGTTCAAAGTTGATTGGGAAAATCTGACAGTTTCGGGTAGCTTGATGTGCTTGCGCCTGTACCACGCGCGACCTGCGTTTATGCGGCGAGCTTTTCTGCGACCAGCCGTGTTGTGGACGTTAGAGCGCGTCTAGCCTAAATACGAGACAAATTGAACAGCCCGTACGTAGACATATACCACGCTATGGATATTTAAACAAACAAATGTCCAACTCACGAATTAAAATACCATAGAAAAGAAGAGAAGGTAATTCGAACCCAACGATACATACTGTCTTTGTAAATAACATTTCCAAATGAGAATGCTCGAATGTCTCTGAAATCTGTTATGCAGAGCTCGTTTCTTTTTTTTCTCTTTCTTTTTAGGATCTGGTATATACTTCATAATAAATACGTTTAGTAGAATATACTAACTAATTGTAATGAATTGTTCGCTTATTTATGAATCAATTATTCGAGTTCATAATAACTGGCAGAACGGATGTTAGAAATTATGACCACAGACAACAATAGAACACACAACAAAATGACACATTTTATAATTATCTATAGATTACCTAAGATGGCCTCTTACTACAAGAGCAGGCTGTAAGGAGGTCATCATTGTTTACAGCAAATAAACGTATTTACTATCTTTTTTCTTTTTCCATTAATTTTGCTTTTCATAGTGTTAAATATATAGAGATTATGAATAACGCAGATCTGAAATTAGGCTGTAGGGTTTCAAAGTTTGCCAAAGATGTAAACAATAACAGCCATTTCTAATTTTGCAAAAACATTTTATAATGTTTCGACACGTATCGGGTACACAAGAACATTTAAGTAATATTGGTTTTCATCTAGTTACCTCCGAGGTTTTGGGAAGCGGATATGATTGGAGTTTCGTTTCCCAAAAACGGTTTTCTTTTTGACATTCGTGTCGTCGGTTCGAAGACAAGTCAAGCCCTGCTCTTTATAAAAGTATTCGTTATGAATCGTAACTAATTCAATCATATAGCAGTATAATCTTTTTTAACTTGGGGGGTTGCCATATTGCCTATAGACCAAGAAATAGCAAGTAAAAAAGACCGCATCTTTATTAAGTAGAACGCGATCTAGCTGCTGCAGCATCTTGAAAATCCTAGCCGAGAAACCCAATTCTTGTCAGTATAATAAAAATATAAATACATTAAACGGTTTTTTTTTAACAAAGCAGTGTAAATACTCCTTGTAGAAATAATCGATTTTTTATGCCAGTCACTTGCATTTCAATGGCAAGGTAAATTTTATTTAGACGACACAAAATAGGATGTCGGAATTTTTTTAAGTCACATTTTAAGATATAGAATAGAATAGGATATTCATTATTATGTACACCATATAAATTACAGACATAAATATAGAAATTTTCAAAGGGTGACACCATGGGCGGTGTACCTACCACACAAAATTCTCCTCAAGCGCTCAAAATATTTTAAAATATCACTTATTTTTTTTCGCGTTATTCTTTCTTTTTTAGGTTACGATATTATAATATTAAAATAAAAGCTTGTTTTTAAAAATGATTTTTTTATTTTTATTTTACTAACCTTACTTTTTATCTTTCTGTTTCCCGCTATTTTCAGCCTAGGTCCCTTTTTTCTTTTCCCTGACCTAAAAGGATTTGTTAGCTGCCAGGCTTATTTTTTGCAAAATGTAGTTTTTATAACAACCTTATTTAGTCCTAAAACCAGTCTTAAACTACGTTTATTACCCAGTAACTGGGTTGTGGAGGTCAGATAGGTAGTCTCTCCGTGTAAAATACCGATATTCAGCTGCATCCATTTAGAAGCTGACCCCAACATAGTTGGGAAAAAGCTAGGCAGATGGTGATGACCTTTATTCTTTTTGCAAGGTCCGATGAGATAAGGTTTTATGAGTACTTATTTTAAGCGCATGGAACGAAGAAGGTTTGTTAAAGCATTCATTGGGTTGTTAAACAGAGTTAATGAAGGGAAATATGCTTACGCAATAGGTAAGTGTAGTCATTATTTACATACTTAAATACATGCGGGTGACTCCCGATGTCCCCGGAAATCTAAAATACAAAGATTGGTTTCACAGAGATATTGGTTGGTGTTTGGCAAGCATATACATTACAATTCAAGCTCTATTTCAGATGAAATAGAGTTCAAACTTCTTATTCATTAGACCAAATATACAAACAAGTGCGTTAAAATACCAATGTAGTATTTAAAGCTATTAACATATGGTTCAAAATACTAAATCTTTTTGAAAACCACGAGAAAATCTTCTAATGAGTTAAATCAATGGTTTGTTTTTCTCACTGAAGTACAAATTAAGCGATTTAGTATTGAAATATAAAGTGGTGTTTAATGTGTTTTTGTTCAGTGGTGTCATAACGCAGGCCCAATATGGCACGTCTGAGTATAATTTGTGTATTACTTGTTGTAGTTTTTGCTAACTTGGAAAGGACTGATGCAGGTAATACCTACTTCAATCTTACACCTTTTTTAGTCAAACCTACGTTATTTCGGTATTTCGCATACCACATAACATAATTAGCCTGTCCTGTCGCTGGGAGACAGGCCTCCTCTCTGTGAGAGTGAGTGAGTCGTAATCCACCACGCGGGCCCTGTGAGGGTTAGTAGATGGCACATGTCTTCGAATTTTGTTTCTAGGAGATGCGGTTTCCTCACGGTATTTTTCTTCACCGTTTTTGAGAGCAGTGGTGATGAAATAATTTACACAAAGCAAATCGCCTGTCTGGGTTCAAACCTATGACCTACAACTCGTAAGTTGCGGTCGTTATCACTGGACCACAAGTGTACCGTCGGCCGTCTCAGTGGTATTTAATTTGGATTAATTAAATAAACGTTTATAATATACGTTTATAATATTAATAACTGCTTACATGTCAAATTTGTCAAATTGGCATCCTCTTTTGCACAATTCGTGCCAGCATAAGCTACACAAGAATAGGTAGTCCAGTATTATAATAAAAGTAAAACCATATTACATTGACGATTTACAGAATAATAAAAATATCTATTTACTATGTAGATCCCAAAATCCCATCGCGTGTGTGTGGGTATTTCAATATTCTCTCAGTTTCACTCTTCAGATACTTTATACTGATTTTCCTTTTATTTTCAGCATCCCGCTTAGCGCGGTCACCTTACTATGGGGGGCCGCACGGTATACCCCCGCCCCCGCACCCAAGAGGCTATGGGCCTGACTGTGGCCCCTACGGCCCCCCTGGACGATTCGACAGCGGCCCTGGACGATTCGAACGTGGCCCTGGACGATTCGAACGGGGCCCTGAACGGTTCGACCGTGGCCCTGGACGATTCGAACGGGGCCCTGAACGGTTCGATCGTGGCCCTGGACGGTTCGACCGGGGCCCTAGCCACCACGGTCATGGCCATCATGACCGTGACAAGTACGACATCCCTCCTGGCGGCTCCATCAGTATCTCGAAGACTATTAGTATAAGTAGTGGAGGTAATGCCCAGTCCAGTGCTGGGTCGAGTGCTGGTTCGAGTGCTGGCTCCAATGGCAGGTCGAGTGCTGGGTCAACTGCTGAGTCCAGTGCTAGTGGCAAGTAGTATTTGGTTCTAAATATTATTGTATAATGTTGTGTTACTGTTAGTTAGTGTATTAAATTAAATAATTTTGTTAAAATGTTCTTGGTTTTATTTTTAACTCTTTCCTTTCTTCACCTTACCGACCTAGATATCAAAACCTTTAGGTTGGCCGTAATCTATATTGCTAGTCAAGCATTCTAGAAGTTAATTGTCAAAGTGTGTGTAACAATGACAGTGGAAATATCCAGGATGTTGTTACATGCGAATGACATCAAAAATTATCATTAAAATCCTCATGAGCAGTAATAATATTTACGCATATATCTACACATCCCTGTGTTAATAGTTTTGTACATATACTTGGGCCAATCTACCATGAACTTGTAAATATAAAGTTAACATTAAAAGCAAACGTATCTATCGACGATATCTAACCGCAGAGGTGCAAATGTTTCATCCACCAGCATAACTTGACATTAAGTTGATTGTACGTATAATAATTGACTGATGACTGATTTTAGGTAGCTGATAAATTAAGGAGGTACATATTCTTAATTTAAGAGATAACTAGAATGAATAAGGGTGTTACAGGAGTTCGTAGACCGTAGAGTTATCAAATTCCTGTATAGTAACTGCTAACTGTACTTTTAAAATCAAATTGTTAATTATTTATTTTATTTTATTTCGTAAGAAAACTTACAGCTAGGATACAGGCAGTTCACAGTTAGTGAAAGAAGGCAAATTAAAAGTTTTCACTGACAATATTAGGGTAGCACAAGGAACAGGAGACAGGCAAGCGAAACTGAGAATAAGTAAGCACTCGGAGAGAATTAAGAAAAGACTGAACAGGTTAAAACTTCTTTGAAGATCACTAAAGTGATCTTCAAAGAAGTTTTTATACAGTACTTTTTTTATTAGGTTGTCTCATAAGTTCTTGCCATATTTTATTTTTCTCGAATTTTCTCGTTTTTAAACTAAAGCAAATTCAAGAAAGTTCTAGATCTTTCTAGTAAGGATGAGTATCTTTTATGGTGAGGGTATAAATAGGCGCGGACGCAACGCAATAATCAGTCTTTAGTGAAAATGGATCAGCGTCAACTGCGAGCTATTATGCTGTATGAGCATCGACTTAAAGTCTCTTCAACAGAAACGGCTAAAAAGATTAACACTGCATTTGGACCGGGTACTACTAGCGATCGGACTGTTCGTTTCTGGTACAAGCGTTTTGACACCGGTGATATAAGCTGCGAAGATCAACCTCGCCCAGGCCGACCCACCAACTTCGATGAAGATGCTTTGCGTCACGAACTTGAGCTACATCCAGACTATAGTACGCGCGATTTAGAGAAGGCGCTTGGACAATCCCACGCGACTATAGATCGTTATCTCAAATCGATGGGATATCGCAAAGTGATATCACGTTGGACATCTCATGCGTTAACGGACCATGACCGGGCCGTTCGTGTGGCCATTTGTCAAAGTTTGTTACTTCGTCCGCACAGACGAGACTTTCTCAAGGACATCATTACATGTGACGAAAGCTGGATACATTATGAAACTAACACGCGTCATGCCTATTGGATTCCTCGCGTGGAAAACCCACCCGCCCAGCCTGAACTTCATGAAAACGGTCGTAAGATTATGTTGTCTGTTTTCTGGGATTGGCAAGGAATGATTTTCTGGGAACTCCTCGAATCTCATCAGACTATTAACGCCAATCTGTATACGCAGCAGCTTCGCAAACTAGCAGAGATGTTAAAAATTAAGCGGCCAAAACGACTTGGAGTCCAACTTTTGCATGACAACGCACGACCCCATTGCGCCAAGTTAACACATAAACAGCTGGAAGAGCTAGGATGGCTGACTGTTCCACATCCACCGTATAGCCCGGATCTTGCGCCTTCAGACTTTCATTTATTTCGAGCTCTTAAATTTCATTTACTAGGAAAAAAAATCGAAATATCTGGAAGTATTAAAATTGTACTTGAAATTTTTTTTCGAGTCCCAGCCTGCCTCCTTTTGGGAGAAGGGTATTCAAATTTTGCCCAGTAGATGGCTGACTGGTCTTGATAACGAGGGAGACTATATAATTGATTAAATGTATTTTTGATTAATAAAAAAATATTAATAATAATTTGTTTTTTAACTGGCAATAATTTATGAGACAATAGTTTAGGAACACTGGTGGAGAATAAATCAAGATCACACACCGAGTTGTGTTGATACCTATAGCCAAGAGCTCACGCAGAAGTATAGCATCCGAGCGATCAAAATATTTGCCGTAATCTGTGTAGATTACATCTACTCGTGTGCGATGAGCTATAAACTCCGTCAAGTAGTCACCACAAAGAATGAGATTGGTGGTTGTAGACTAACCTTACTGGAAAATGTTGGTGGTCACTGATGCTTAGTTTAAGACAAGCACAAAGCTGCTTGTGTATTATTTTTTCCAGGATCTTAACGAAAATGCATCGTTTGGACATGGGCTTGTAGTTTTTCAAGAGGTCTCTAGACCCTTTTTTGTGGATCGGAGTGATTAACACCGACTTCCAAATTGTAGGTACCTCACCTAAAAGGGACCACCTGAACATAAGTGAAAGAGGAGGAGTCAGACTTTTGGCACATTTGAGTATAAAAACTGACGGAATATTGTCTGGTCCTGCAGATTTAGATAAGTCTACTCCTTTAAGTAGATTGAATACTTGTAACTATTCCTGTAAATAGTTTTTAAGAAACAATATTACACGTCCAAATTAAATTATGTTTTAAAACTAGATGAGGTTGGTGTTTCCTATCTTACAAGAGATGAAACACCGATGCAACTCCGCTGAAGAGCTAATGCTGAGAGCGAATTGTAGACGAAGTCAGTGGGACCTTGCGTAGCTAGCTTGCATCCAATACAGTGTGAAGTGTTTGAAGTGGGTGCAGCAATGGCAAGTATTTTTAAAAAACTATCCCGCATACAGCGCTAAAAGGCTACTTTGGCACGCGGCAACAATCGGAACTGATCGGAACTAACGCTGCTATCTTGTTTTGTGAATCCTATTTCTGTGTCATTTTTTTATGTTTTTTATTTGTGTTAATTTACCTCTGATTTTGCATCGTTGTCCAAATCACAGTGATCTTTATTCTCATTCGGATAAGGTTGCTGTTGGGTTGCTGCCACTGACAAGTCTGTCAAAATCATTGTGATCTTTTACTCTCTTTACCAGCGTGTCACAGCGCAACTTTTTTGAGATATCTACAATGACATAACAAGGTGAGATATTAATGCAGGTTAGATGAAATTCCTATTTAAAAAAAGAATTAGCGCAGTTAAGCATGGAGTGTTAAAATTCTCACTTACGTTTATGTCTGTGGTTTGGTGGTTCGATATAAACTGTTGTATCGTTGTTTTTGTACCATTAGAGTTATTTTTTTATCCAATATGGCTCGTCTTATAGTTTGTGTGTTTGCTGTTCTAGTTTTAGTTAATCTGAAAAGCTGTGATGCAGGTAATTTTAATTTTCGTTTTCCTACAGAGAAATAAAGTCTATGTTACAGTAAAATAAAATCCTGATACCTATGTTTGATTGATTCTCGATATTAATTTCATAGTACCAACTATTTCCCAAGACCATTTCAGAACGGTTGATTTAAAAATATGTATGTAGAAGATCATGACACTCGATTAGTTTCAATTAAATTATACAACGTGTAACGTTAAATGCGCAAAACCTCAGACACCCTAACTGATTTTTAATTCTATTGACCTATTTCAGAGAGAATATAAGTCATTAAAAAATTGTCAAGGTTTTATGTGCTGTTTTAGTTTTACTGGCCATTCTGATCGTTTCTTGCGTCTGCGACGACGCTTTATCGAGGGAGGAGTCGTCACCGGGCCGCTGCGCCGCGCTGACATTGGCTTGCTTGACATATTAATAAATAGACACGGCAACGTTTCTAATGAAGATTTTTTGAAAAATGTGACCTATATTAAAAAGTGATTCAATTAATTCTGCTCGTTATTCTGATCAAACTATTTTCAGGTTTTGCGCATATAACGTTACACGTTGTATAGCATTCATATTATCAAATGTTACAGCGTCCCGCGTAGCGAGATCTCCACATCTCGGCGTCTTTGGTGTCGGGGGAGTTATTGGCGGCATCTCACCCTACCCCGGACTCGGCGGCGGCTACGGCTATGGCGGAGGTGGCTACTATGGACACCACCATCACAGAGGTTTTGGCGGAGGATACGGTGGTTACGGTGGTGGCTACGGTGGTGGCTACGGCGGAGGCTACGGTGGAGGCTACGGTGGAGGACACGGCTACGGAGGGCCTGGCTACGGAGGCCCAGGCTACGGCTACGGTGGCCAAAATGCGGGATTAAGTGTTTCTAAGAGCGAGTCAATCAGTTTCGGTGGTGCGGGCGCGGCTCAGTCAAGTGCGAGCTCAAACGCCGGTGGTTATGGCAAATAAGATTTGTTGGAGTGATAAATTGTTAAATAATAAATTATTATTTAGTTGAGGTTTTGTTTTATTTTATGTTTTTTTATGATTGTCTATGTTGTTTCAAAGTGAAATTGATATTCCTCCATGACCTTGCAAAGATGAGTTTAATAGTCTTTACTAAGTAAACAAAAACCAATCGAGATATACGAAAAATATTAGCTTAGCTGAGCTAACATATCGTATGTTCGTTTCTGTATGAGTAACTGGTAACATGTCATAGCCGAAGTGTGACATGTTACTCAAAATCTTTTTCTTTACCAAAGTTCTTAGATTTTTTTTGCGCTTGTAAGTATAGCTTGTATCACGAAGGCCTATAAAAATAAAATATAGACCCGGCACCTATAGCTACATTCCTTTCACAGTTATTTGAGGGCCCGATTACAACCACACCAACCACACCACAACGAGAACACGTGGACAATACGTTAGTTTGTATGAAAATTAATATTTTATTCTCACGACGGACCACATTTGGACGTCAAAATTAACCGTGTGGGCGATACTGACCACACGGCCACGTCGCAGCCAGAACGCAACCACCAGCGCGATCACGCACTAGCGGCCACATCTTAAATACAACGTTGTGTCGACGTGACGAGACTATCACAATCGAAGTCGATCTGTCTATCTGCATACACTAGCTACAACGTAACAACATCGCAACCACTAGCGACTTCGTACCACATCGCAACCACTAGCGACTACGTACCATATCGCAACCACTAGCGACTACGTACCACATAGCAACCACTAGCGACTACGTACCATATCGCAACCACTAGCGACTACGTACCCCATCGCAACCACTAGCGACTGCGTACCATATCGCAACCACTAGCGACTACGTACCACATCGCAACCACTAGTGACTACGTACCATATCGCAACCACTAGCGACTACGTACCACATCGCAACCACTAGCGACTACGTACCACATCGCAACCACTAGCGACTACGTACCACATCGAGACTTTGTTGTTACCACAACGCAACTGCAAGAAGCTGCTGCGCTTATTCACCCGTAACCACCGCTTGCCCACTTTTGTTCGCTGTGATGTGACATGCTTGTGGTACGTGTGATCAGCACCCTAATTGCATAACACACTTTCAATCACAATCTAAATAATTTTAAAGGATATTGCTAATCCATTGCTTTATATGTTCCAAAATGTGTCTGCTCTACAACATAAATAACGCAATGAATTTTGTTGCACCGGCAAAATGAAAGCCATAGCTACTCCTAGTGTGTTACGCAATTACCCCGTAGGCTCTTATGTTACATCTGCCCGCAGCAACTCAACAGCAACCTATTATAACGACAATAAAGATCACTGTGATTTTGACAGTGATGCAAAATCAGAGGGAAAGTATTTAATTATTTATTTGTTTGATGCCCAATTTACACAACCATAGTTACTCGGTAGGCTTAAACAAAAAACAAAAAAAAAGAAAAACAAATAAAAAAACTCAATATTGTTGTGAGTATCCGTTATCTAATATCACGTAAATTAGGAACAGGATGTTCCACCCATTCACATTTACTATGGAACCAACTCGTAAGATCACAAAAAAAAATCAGCTGCTTCATACATTTTGGTCTAGTAGGTATTGAACTTTTGTGTTAAACTGCTGATTTTGTTTTCGTAATTTCAGAGTTGTTCGCATAGTGAAAGTTGTTCATATTCATGAGTAGAACACCCAGTAAAAATTTGGAGCCTGAAAAAAAAAACATGCAGTATATTATAATTAACACACAGATATTATATTTGAACTCTATTCTAACATTTAATCTTCCATAAATCTAGGATACTATAGTAATGCCTTTAACCTAGCTTTAAATACACATGTTATTTTAGTGGACCGTATGTTTTCAGGTAATTTATTGTATTAAATTTTTTTAATTAATTAAAAAGCTAACAGACTTAAAATAATAATAATAATATGTACAAGTATATAAAAAGAAGGGCAAATAATCAAAGGGCATCAAAAAATTCGTCCGTATCGCTGTCAATAGGAAACGTGCCCAAAAGGCTGGCAGCATTACCACGTTGTATGGAAATGCTGATTCTTTGGCCAAAAAATAGGCCAGCCCTCTGGTCACGTGAAGAGTGGACCATCCGCTTGGCAATATCCCGAAATAATAGGTGGGCACTCGGACCCCATGGCCCTAGTGTTTCAACCCCAAACGGCTCGAACAAATAAGTTCCAAAGAGGTTGGAGTATTTGCGCCGTTTGAGGTTTTCCGCATCTGCAGCAGCCGCACCAGCACAGCCCACCGTGCTTGGAAGATCGGATGGCGCAAGGGTGTCGACACACGTTGCATCCCACACCAAAGGCCTACCTACCTTCCAAGGCATTATGGTCATTCCGTCTGGTCTCTTCCCATCGTCGCGCGCCAAGCCATTGGGTTCTAAAACAGCTGGCACCCCGGCGGTGACAAGAGCACGACGGATGATGTCATTGATGCTGGGGTGCCGTGCTATCCGGCCTGTGCTTTTACTGCAGGATAAGCCATGGTGTCTGAGGCAGTCGACACCTTCACCGCATTGGCAGCGATGCGGACCTACGCAAGGGGCGCCCAGACGTAGACAAGTAGCAAGCCGGAAGGTGGTGTCACCCAGCAAAGTGCCTATGTTGGGTGACGGTAGCGCCTGAAGCCAGAGACCCGACTCCCACTCACCCACAGCCAGTAGGCGGGCACGGTCAGCAGTATTGGTGGACGTATTAATAAGATTATTCCGTACCAACCTGCAGAGCGGCTCATCCCACTGCCTCTGGGAACATGGGTTCACGGGCCGATCTGTATCCGGGCAAGCCATTTTCCAGGCGTTCACTGCGTCAGCCAAGCACGGCACTTCAGAGTTAACCAGGGAGGGGGCTAAAATCTTCCCAGTCAACTTTTCGGTGCTATGGACACAGGAAAGGAATGCCGGCCTCGGCGTCCGCAAAATTACCAGTATTAGCTAATACTGGTAATTTTGCGGACGCCGAGGCCACCATAACGGATGAGTAGTGTGGCTTGCAGCCACGCTCGGTCGTCCAAGGCCAAATTTAGCAAGGATGTTAGTGTGCTGCGAATAATTTGGTCAATTTTGTCCAAGAGGTGTGGCTGCTTCCATAAAGGGGCAGAGCGTAGAAAGTACATAAAATTTGGTCCAAAACAACAGTATCTAATCAGGGTGAATGCCGAATGTAAATTAATTTTGACGAGTCTGTCCGAAACTTCGTTGTACTTTTTGATTTTTTCTTCGATGAAAAGGGAAAAACTATCTTATTTATTGTATATTTAACTCGTTTTTGCGGCACTCGTTCTTGTCAAAATTAAGCAGTTTTAGGTTATTTTTAACAAAAGTGGCTATTTCTAATGTATAATGGACGGCAGGGTTACCATTTTTTCTTTTATAAAGTGGGGTTTGCAGCTATCTCTAGGTTTTATTTGAAATAATATTTGCATAGTAACTGTGAAAGGACTGCACTTCTGGAGTTAGGATATAGAGATCCACAATATCATCACTATCCAAGCCCGACTTCAGCCTCTGTTGAGGATACCCCTCACGCTCCTGAGCCAGCCTCATCCAGGTTCTACCCACGATACTGACCATGTCGTCCAACCATCTCGATAAAACAGGTTGCGATAAACAGGATGCGATAAAACAGGCACAACGAAGTACGGAAGTGTGGCAGTGCGAACTTGCTGGGCATCGGTGACAGAATTCCTACAGAAATGGCAAAAGTCTAAAAATAAGCTCCGATATGATCCACTGTGTAAATAACAAAATATTTCAACATTTTGTAATATTTTACGCGTAGGAAATTCCTAAATAGAATCCTGTTTACAAAACTTTAATAGGTGCTAAACTTCTCACTCACGTTTTAATTCCGTGGTTCATTGAATCCTTTTTATATATAAATGGCTGTACTGTTGCTGCAATGTTTCAGTACTCGACAAACACTCGAATAATCGCAATATGGCTCGTCTTCTAGTTTGTGTTTTTGCCCTATTAGTTTTAGTCAACTTTTCCAGTGTCGACGCAGGTAATTTTATTTTGTTATGTTCCTAAAAGTTCTTACTTATTGAAGTGTAATGTTTCGAATAACTTGAATGACTGTTTATTTTCCTTAAGCAAAATCAGTTTTACATAATTTTGTGGGAGACAGACCCAAATCAGGTGGATAATTGCGTAAACGCATTACAATGGCAATGCCATTCATTTTGATACTTCAACAACACTCGTTGCGTAACTTACGAAACAGATGAAAGAATTAGGCCACGTACACACGGCGTCATTCTGCTACGATATTTTGCTGTATAATTTTGGGATCACATGGTAGTTTCACACTGCATTTGTTTTTTAATGTGTGAACAGTAGGATGTTGACGTGTGATCTCAACTTTTTATCGTAAAATATCGTACAGGTCAGCACCGTGTGAACGACCGCTAAAGGATAAGAATTTTTCAAAAATATGAAGCGTTAGATTGTCAATTTCTTCCAAAATCTTTCATATTCATATTCATTAATTTGCTTTGCACAAAGTAAAACAATATGTTAACAAAAGGCTTACCTAGTGCTAAAAGCTTAAAGCTAGCTTACCTTAGCTAGCTTTCGGATTGGGATTGAATGTGTGTTACGCAAATAGGTTCCAGTTAATTGTTAATTGCATAGCTTTTACAACAAAATTATATCTACACAATTATAAAAATTAAAAACCCCAACACATTACTTTCAGCTTCACGACAAGAAAGATCGCCTCATTTAGGCGGCCTTGGCATTGGCATCGGAGCTGGGATTGGCGTTGGCGGGTTAGGCAGACCCGGTTATGGCAGACCTGGATTCGGAGGACCCGGTTACGGAGGCCCCGGATATGGAGGACAGGGCCACGGAGGCCGCGGCTATGGCGGACACGGTTATAATCAGGGCGGATTCCCTGGTTCTGGAGGACCGGGATACCCCGGCTCATTTAGCGCGTCGAAGAGTTCGTCCATAAGTTTCGGATCTGGTGGAGCATCTCAAGCTCAATCAAGTGCTGGCTCGCGTGGGTTCGGCAAATAAGACTGATTCTGAATAGATATTGTGAAATTGTCGAACTATACATATTGTGATCATAATAAAAGATTGTGTAATGTAAAGTGTTTGTTTGGTTATTGAAGAACAAAGCTCGCATTAGGTAAAAACTTGAAATCAAAAGATAAGGAAATGTATAGAAACCTATCAAAAAGATCTATGCCTATAAAAAAAATCACTCAGTGCCCAACGTCACTTGCATGCATTGAATGCAAAAATCGACATCAATTCATCATTGAAAATCGATTATTACGCGTCCTAACGCGATCTTCGCGCTACGATCGCTTTGGGTTAGGACGCGGTCTTAGGGCGCTTGTGCACGGTAAGAAAATACGCCGGGCCTACGCAAGAATTCGTGTCGTAACTAGAAAATAACTGTGTACACTGCTCGCAGCGGTGCACGAAAAAAATCTTGTCTGCGTAAGGCCTCATTTACGGAGACGCGGGGCGTCTCGCGTCGCGTGTGGCGTGGCGTCTCGCGGCGCGTCGGACGTTTTTTCTGTTTACGGTGGGGCGGCGCGTGAAGCGGCACGCATCATCGCACGCGTAAACACAAACTTATAGCAATATACGACCATGTTCATAGAGAAGCGAGACGGGAAGCGTGGCGGTGCCCGCCGCGGCGCCCGCGGCGAATCCTCTAGCGTGTAGCGAAGCACGCCTCGGACATAGCTTCATCGAGAATTGCCGCTGCGTGCGCCGCCGCGATAAACGCCGCGTGGGACGCGTCGGTGCCATCCGCGGGCTCGGCCGCAAAAAACGCCCTAATTCAAACAAACGCGTCTAAAATCGCTTCTCCGTAAACGCACTCATACAACGCCATATATTTGAATTCAGTGCGGGCCGCGCCGCTCAACGCAACGCGCGACGCCCCGCGTCTCCGTAAATGAGGCCTAAGACACGACGCGGCGAACGTTGTTGCGGAGAACGTTATTTCGTGTGTAGAACAGACAAAATTGTTGTCGTGTACACGAAGAATTTGACTTGTCTGCCGCAGACACCGTAAATTTTCTTACCGTATACAAGCGCCGTTAGAGTCCCAAACAAGCTAAACTAATTGGACAGCTTTTTGAACAGTCCAATTTGGCTATTGCGTTATGATTTTGGTACGTGTCTAAAATTCCAAAATAAACTAAGAAAAGGAGATAGCGTTTCTGGGCCTACGTCTATTAATTGTATTATACTTACTTTAAAAAAAACGTAACCCATTTATAAATTAATATGGTCGATTTTTTCAATAAAGTCTAACTGGAATCACGAAATCGTAATAAAAAGAAAATGTTTTAGTAGTGCACTCAATTGATTCAATTCCATCATAAATGCATGTATTATGCGTTTTTTACGATGCTAAAAAAAAGCTTTACTTTTGCTTACTCTCTCCTAAAGTAGTTTAAAAATCAACGTGAAACGGATTGTAGTTTTTTAATACTTGTCAGTTTGACTGTAGTGATGTTACTCAGTCATTAACGTATAATAATAATAATAATATTCCACAACTTTCACACAACGCCATCTAGTCCCAAACTAAGCAGAGCTTGTGCTATGAGTACTAGACAACTGATTTATATATTTAGTTTTTATATGTTGGTACTTTGAGGTTTAAGTCAGTGACAGTCTAAGATCGGCGTTGTTCGACTTTGTAAAGAGCGTCTTTTCCTACTCACATTCTAGTGTCAATTTAATAATCAATGTCGATAACGATGGCGATTTTAATGACAAAGTACACGTTATCAACTGACAGCACTAACCCACTGAATATGTATAGGATTATAATGAATATGGAATTTCTTAGATGTTGTGTTAATTGTTCAGTACCTAAGATTTCATCGCAATGTGCGAAGTCTCGGACAATATTGTCCGTGACTGCTGCAGATGTCGGTTACTTGTGTAGGTGCCTACACAAATATGCGCACATCTGCAGCAGGTTGGGGTTTTTCGCTTGTTTCAGTCAAACTATCTAGATGCAGTTTGAGAAAGTGCGTATTGATGATGGATGCAAGGAGGTATTGAAACTGTTTATTAATTATGGAGATTTGGATACAGGAATATTTACATTCCATGTCGATCTGAACAACAAACGCATACTAAAATATGCTCCTTGCGAAAAGAACATTATTTTGCAGTGGATTCCAGCACACAAAAGAGAACAATAAGAATATTTGATATAAAACGCTTATTTGCTAATACAAATCTAATTAAATTTTTGCAGGTGCATTTAGGTACAGACGCCAGCACATCAAGCTACTACAATCTGTCAGATTTCTTTAATAGATTTTCAACTTTAGCGCTAAAGCATAAGGTTCAAAGTTGACTGGGAAAATTTGACAGTTTCGGATAGCTTGACGTGCTGGCGTCTGTACATACCTAGAACGTCAATTTCTAACACTAGCACTACTCTTGCAAGTTTTCAGCAAATTGTTTGGTGGACAGACGTTGGTACTGTTGACTGTTGTGCACATGAAGTGTTGAGCGTGCGGTATTTAAGTATTTTTAACTTGGACACAGTATCAAGATGAGAGGTGGAGCGACCTGCGTCTTTTTTAGATGAAATACTTCTAAGTCGTCTGACGTTGAAATTTATATACTTATAGTAATAAAAATGCTAGGTTATCTTATGTGATTTTTTTATTTCATGATCAATACACCCTATATACTCGTACACCCTCAATACACCCTATATTCCTACAATTTATAACTGAACAGTGAACTATTTTACTACATTAAAATAACGACGAGGCCAACCTACTCACTAAAAATAACTTTTTAGTGATTTTTTTGGTTATGATCGTTTTTCTCAGTATTTCCGTTAGACGAAGTATAAATATTACTATCACTGTAATCTAGAGATCATAAGGAACAAATCGAAATGCGTTTCACTAGCAGACGCCACAATTTCTGGTGGGCCTACTCGCCGAACTATAAAACTATCTCCTGTGTACACCTTTCAAATAAAAACGAGATGTACTATCATAAAAGTCTGTAGGTACTGCCCCGGACTAAATCCTGTTTAAGTACATATTATTAGGTACATCCCAGACTGTTAAGATAATCAGTTTACATAGCATGTGCTAAAATTGACACATATTTGTTATGTTTATATTCCGCGTTGTAGAACTAATATAAACGAGTGTATCGTTATCACCGCATCAGTGCTCGTGAAACCCTCGTGTAGTCCAAGATGGCTCGTCTTATAGTTTGTGTCTTAGCTGTCCTAGTCTTAGTTAATTTCTTGAGTGTTGATGCAGGTAAGGGCTTTGAAGGTCAGTGGCATACCAACATGCCCGCCATTTTGAACAAAATAAAAATAATTAAATAATGGCGGACAGTTAGGTACGCCAAACTCCATGTAAAAATATTATTTAATCCCCTTTGCAACCAATCTCTGTAGTCCTTTAAACAACATCCTTACTACCTCCGAGGCTTTTAATTAGGTCTGATTCATTTTGTTCGCCACCTACTTCCTAAAGTCCGTTGGTTCCCTTTTATGTCACCGCTTCGGAATTTTCTCCTTTCAACCGGTTTCAAATAGGTAAAGTATTTGAAACCGGTTGAAAGGAGAAAATTGATAACTTTTGGAAAATCTTTCTTGTCTGGAATCCATCAAAGATGAAAAATCCATTAAAAATGGAAAGCTGCCGTTCAAAAGTTTGCATGTAGTCAGTTCCTTCAAGTCACTGAAGTTGGGTTATCGTAGATTTGTGCATATAAACGCGAACCAACAATGCAGCAACGAAATGTTCTTTTATTTTCAGCACCGTACAGACCTGGTCCCCCTGGCCCCCCTGGCCCTCCTGGCCATAAATTCGGCTACTCCCCTCGCGGCACTCAGCCTCCTTTGGCCGTCAGTGTGTCGAAGAGTAAGTCCATCAGCATCAGCTCAGGAGGTGCCTCCCGATCTCAAGCTCAGTCAAGCGCGAGCTCTCAAGCCGGTAGACGTGGATAATAAACAAGACTTGTAATATTTGTATGTGAAATAAAGGATTTCAGCATTTTAAAGGTTTTGTTTTATTTTTGTTGTTTGTAAAGAAACTGATGGAATGGTATGGTCAAGATAGATAAATGCGGTATGTTTCAATTACATTACCATTGTACATACAACTATGAATACAATTCTACTGGACAAGAATCGCTGGCACAACAGTTATTCAAATGTTGTTGGCTCAATACTTCGCCACAACCACGGCGTTATCGATAACAGCTCAGAGGTCACTTTGGCTGCATATTTTGGGGTACAGAGGGTAAGATAGGAAGTTTGGAGACAAACAGCAACGTTACCGGTGTCAAAATCCTAAATCCCCACTAAAAGCAAATCGCGACGAGCTTTAGTATAGTAAGTTTTGTTAAATTCTGAACGATGGGAAAACCAAAACTAATTGAGGAGGTAACATGCAAACAGGCTGATGTCACAATAATGTAAATTTTCAGAATACTGAAAAAATCTGTAGAGATTCTGTTTCTCTACAGATTTTTTCAGTATTCTGAAAATTTACATTATTGTGTCTTAAGCCTGTTTGCATGTTATGTTACCTCCTCAATTAGGGGAAAACCGGGACGCTTGTTCAGGTAGGAGAGATGCTCCACGTTGTCTAAATTATTTAAAAAACCGCGGCATCAGGTGCTTGTTTAATGTTCGATTTACCATTTATCTGTTCCGTGGATTTACCCGATGAAAACACTCGATGACGTGAAGGTTAGGTTAGGGAGATTTGATCCATAGTGCATGAGAGAGACATTATACCAGTGGTTCAACTGGAGAAAAAGGAAAGTGATTCTGAATATGCCTTAGAATTTGATATTGATATTGATATCATTAGCCAAAGCGCTTAATTACTCGTAGAAGTACATTTATTTTTGTGAAAGCCAAGAATGTTTTGTTATGAAGTTTTTATGTAGAGAGTAATTTTTTATGAAAATCAATGAGAAATACCTAAGAAACAGTTTTTGTTGACTTAATAACGTTATTTATTAGTAAAATACTTAATATTTACAAAGTATTGTCGAAATTTTTTCAAGGTTCAGTCTCCCTATTGCCATAATCAACTCCCGTATGCGTAGGGAAGACTTGAACCACAAATCGATATTTTGTCAAAATCATTTTCATCTAAAGTTAATAGACTATTTGTTACCTTGACAATAGGAACTAGTACCTACCTTTCTTGAGCTGTAAGTTTCAAGTCTTTTTATTTTTTAGTAGCCATTAATGTCCCAGCGCTGGACAAAGGCCTCCCTACTCTCCTTCCACCTCTCTCTGTCCAGAGCTGCCAAGGATCAATCTTTATTAAAGGAGTCCAGCTCATCGCGCCATCACCGTCTGGGCCTGCCGCGATATAGTTTACCATTAAGCGAGACCCACTGGGTCGTAAGTTTGGCCCATTGATCGTCTGACATGCGGCAGATGTGACCAGCTCAATTCCATTTAAGCATGGCAGCTTTCCGAATGTCATCAGTTATTTTAGTGATGGAACGGATTGTTGTATATTCTTACAGAATACTCCATTCCATAGCTCTCTGGCAAACCTCGAGTGTGGACCTCATAAGTTACAAGTCCACAATTTTACACGTGTTAAAGTAAAAGGGGGTTCAACTGTCCCGGACCTCCCCAACAGAGTTACAGACTGTAGTAAATTGGCCTTCCGCAATTTATCTGTGAAAACAGTTTAGACTGCATCCGATTTGTTCGGAATCTGGCGTGGTAAATCCTATTTATATCCTAAGACTTTAGTACACATGCTATGATTCCTCAAATAGCCAATTTGATAAATTATGTTTATGTTCCACGTAGTGCCGGACCAATATAAACGGGAGTATTGTTTACATTCTATAAGTGCTCGTGAAACCGCGTGTAATTCAACATGGCTCGTCTCATACTCTGTGTTTTCGCCCTTTTCTTTGTTAACTTCTTCAGTGTCGAAGCTAGTAAGTTTTTGACTCTAAATAAGGCCCCTTGTACACACACGTTATTCTTACTGTGAAAAATTACGGTTTATTCGCCGTGTGTCGGCACGTCGTCATGGTCGTCAGTGTTGTATGGATCACTATGTAAGCTTGCTGACAAACACGTTTTTTCTACGGCGCGGTTTATACGCCGTACAGTAAAGAAACCGTGCAGAGCACAGAGGACCTCAGGGTCATACACGATACTTTTAGCATAAGCGGCCAGTGATTTTCAGAAGCTCGATACAGCGACTGACAAAAAGCTATCGGCAAACTTAACCCAGTGAGGTGCCAAATGGCAAATGCTTAATGTATCGTATCCTGTATTGTTATTACATAAATGACGAGCTTCTGAACACGACTACGTTTGCATGAAAGTCGTAAGACCACATTATACAAAAAAAAAAAACATACGCTCCATGTTACTCGTTGATAATGTAACGTTATATAGGTGAAAGAATTTCTAAATTCGGTTATCCATTATAAACAAATATAGAAAAAAAAAATCTTTTCTCTTTATAATGTTACTTTAGTTCGAATAGACGGAGTTCTGGATGTCCATCGGAGCCGGTGTTTGTTTCACGTGTGACGACTAGTATGCTCATCGTATCATACGTCACGTGGCTACAAAATGTTAAATTCGAATGTTATCGAAAATACAACTATTCTTTAGTATTTTGGTTTAAATTGCAATAAGCATACCTAATTAGTAAAGTAAATAGTATGTGCGAAACGAGTATTTTCGTGAATCTTTCCAATTTACACTACGATTCGCGTTCGTACACGGAAAGAAAGTTCTTAGAAAAATTTTACTGTGAAGTGAGTGCAGGTGACATCTACAGAAAATTTTCTGAGTGAGATTGGGAAAAATTCACTATTTGTCCAATAAATTTCACTGTACAGCATAAGATTTTTTACTGTGCTAGCATGGTAATTTTTTCATTACCACTCAAATGCACTCAGATTATGAGACAGCACAGTAATTTTCTAAGATTTTTCTCTCCTTGTACTGGGATCCTTTTGTATTACACCCCTAACATATCTTCATTCTTGTCTTAACGCTTGATAGCAATTGTATTGTTCTCGTATCTAAAACTATAACTGAGAGATTCAGTATTGTGAGTGAATGATACCTTGTAAGACTGGTTTCTTTTTATTTCAGTACGACCTGGAAATTCCCTAGCACTTAATTTAGGTAGCTCGCCTAGGCCTGGGTGTGTGCGTCCGAAAACTATAAGCGTCTCCGAGAGTGCGCCTGAGCCTCAAGCAGAGCCACGCGGTAAAAACATTTTAAGATTTCAAAGAAAATGAAAATTTATTTTGATATTGAAATAAAGGGCTTTTGTGTTGTATAGGATGTCGTTTTATTTATGGTTTATAATGATATGGTCGAAACCTCAAAGCTGTGTGTTTTCTTGTTAGGCTAAAGATACACCAAACAAGAACACCATCACGAACACACCAATCAACGTTTGAAAAGGTAACACCTAGAAATTGGTAACTACTTAGAAGATTAAACTCAGATCAAGTATACCTGCGGGGTAATTCCGTAACACACTAATAGTAGGAATAGCTTTTTTGCGTTATATACAGGGTTACTTGTAATTCGACGTATATCCGTCAGGTGCTGATACCGGGCCAAAATGCAACAAATTGAACCCCCCATATGTATGGCCGAAATTCAATAGTTTTCGAGATAATTATTTAATTTTAAGGGTTTTTCGATATAATTCCAAATAATACAAAAAAAACTACATATTGAACGGGTACCATTAAAAATGATATTGTAGCTGGCTCTTCAATCAAAATAATTAAAAGTACTTAATTCAACAAAATAATTAAAATGATGAGCGATTTAAGAATAATATCTTACCAATATTTTCATTTTACGCTTCAAAAAAGTTTCAAACAAATAGTAGTAGTTAGTAGTTCGAAATTCAATAGGTTTCGAGATATTTGAAACACTACACCTGCTCAAATAAAAACTAGAAGCGCAGAAGAAATAGGACAAAAGAGAAGAGGAAAATAGCTAAGCCAGATACCTAGTACAGCGTGGTAAACTGGTATTTTTCCGAACCAGAAAATATCAGTCAATGATTGAATCATTCACAAATTTATCAAGGTAATCGCTACCTTAGTAACAAACACTGAGAATATGATAAAAATAAACCAATATTTGAAGATCACATGACATAATATTGTGATAAATCAGAATTTCGCTGATTTTGTACTTTTATGCAGAAGTTGTGTGCAATGCAAATATTATTACTACAGTGTGAATTGTCTCACTGTTACCTTATGTGATATTTGTGTTATCAATTTGATGTTAACAATCATAAGAAGATGCTATTCTCGGAAGATGGGGAATATCACATCCTCCAGTATCACGTATAAATGTAAGTAGATTGATGAAATCACCTCAGAACAAGACTGACCTTGCGACAAGATGGGGAAAATTATAGCTTTTGTTTTCGCTCTGACTGTCATAACAGCTCAATGTGCTGTTATTAAAAATGAAGGTACCTATTTAATTTGACATCTATTTCGTTATAACATTTTCTAGTAAAATAATACACATATATTAGACGCAGACTGTCTGCATGCCCAAATTCAATCCTTGTAATTTGGTGTTCATTACCTAATATGAATTTAGGCAGTTCAGATATAATCTGCCCGTCAAACTCCTATGTAAAACGGGTCCTAACTATATTCTTTTATTTTCAGATGTTCACAAGCGTGTAGAACGTTCACCATGCAGCACATGTGGCGGTCCACCTGGACCCCCGCCGCCACCCTTCGGTCCACCAGGCCCGCCTCCATTTGGTCCACCTCCGCCCCCACCTCGAAGATCAAGATACTTCCACACCGCTCATTGGACTGGACTGGCTGACAATGGCCTTCAAAGAGGAGTATTTACTGGAGCAGCAGCAGCTACTGGAGATGCTAACCAGGCTGCCGGAGAAGCATTCTCCCTAGCTGCTAGTGGGGCCACCGCAGATAGTGGTTCGGAACTTGCAGGTCAGGCAACTGATTTAAACGGTGGGCAATCATCTCAATTCGGCGCTGGTGCAGGTCTTGGAGCACGATCTTCGGGCAGCTATGGCTCTGGTGGCTCTGCTTCTCATTCCTCAAGCAGTTCAAGCTCACAGTCCTTCAATGCTGGATCTCAATCCTTGGCTGGCTCCAATGCTCAGGGTTCCGGTGGATTAGGTGGACAGTCATCCGCTGGTGCCGAATCTCAGTCTTCTAGTGGGTTTGGCGGCCATTATTCTTCTGGATTGAATTCCCAATCTGCAAGTGGTTACGGCGGCAAATCTTCTGGCGGCTATGGCGGCCAGTCTTCTGGAGCCTTCGGAGGTCAGTCTTCAGGAGGATATGGTAGCAAATCTTCTGCTGAAAGCCAATCTGCTTCCGGCTCAAATTCCCAAACTTCAGGCAGCTACGGTAGTCAATCTTCAGGCGGCTATGGCGGTCAATTATCAGGAGGCTACGGAGGTCAATTTTCTTCCGGCTCCAAATCCCAATCATCAGGTGGCTTCGGCGGTCACTCCTCAGGCGGTTACAGAGGTCAATCTTCTTTGGCCTACGGCAGTCTAACTTCAGGCGGTTACGGTGGGCAGGCTTCTAAGGGCTATGGGGGCCAGTCCTCTGGTGGGTATGGTGGCCAATCTTTAGGTGGTCAGTTTTCCAGTGGCCAGTCTTCCAGCGGATATGGCGGTCAGTCTACTGGCAGCTACGGTGGCCAATCTGGAGGTGGAAGTGATAGCCACGCTGAGAAAAAATTCAACTTTAAAGAATCTCACCACTCTTACCACAGTGGAGGTAAAAATCAAGAAGGCTTCAATTCCCAATCTGAAGGCCGAGGTTTTAGCGGTCAACAATCGGATGGTGGTGCCGGATCCGGTAGTAATGCCGGAGCAGGCCAATTTGAAACCCAACAATTTGAACAAAGAAACAGCCAAAATGGCGGCTCATTTGAAAGCGGCCAGCAGTCTGCTGGAGGTATTGACGCTTCCAGCGGAAGTGGGGCAAGCTCTAGCTCTGGTGGTAGTGGAGGTGGCTACGGATCAGGTGGTTCTGGTGGAATCGGTTCCGGTGGGTACGGCTCCGGTGGCTACGGCGCTGGTTACTCTGGATCCAGAGGTTCATCTCAATCGGCTCTTAATGGTGCCCTTGAACTAGCTTCCCAAGGCCTGCAGACAGCAGGTCAACAGCCAGCTGGATGCAGCACTTGTGGAAAGAGCAACTATGCTTTAAGTAATGCTAAGAGCAGGAATGGAAATGCAATCGCTCTTTCTGTTAGCGGTTAGATTCCATGACGTACATGAAATGTTAGAGGTTAAACCAATGATATTGGCGCTGATTCTCTTGTTCACAAACTAAACTAAATTTGAGTTCAGTGCATCTTTTTCTTTCAATTTTTTAAAAAAAAAAGGCCAGAAGATAAATATTAGTTTAGTCCTGTCAAATTAAGATACTCCATAGACAAGTTTAGACGTGATTTAAAAATTGGCTACTAAAAATACGTTAATTTACGTCAGGCGCTGACTAATTTGACATGACTAAACTAATATATATCTTCTGTCCTTTTCTTAATGAAATAGAAAGAAAAAGATGCACCGAACTTAAATTTAACTTAGTTTGTGAACAAGTAAAGGGAATCGGCGCATTGAATGACAATTAAGAGATTGTACCTATTAATACTTAATTATACTTAGTTATTTTAATAATTTAAGATGTTATTTTTTTGTTTGTGTTTTTTATGTAAATATTGTAAAGTATGTTGCTACGTAATAAATACTTATATGCATGAAATTATGTTATTTTTTATTTTAGAATAGAATAGAAAACCTTTATTTCAGGCAAGAGTGCTTACTAACAATTTTACGTGTTAGTAGGTTGCAGACACAGATACACAATTAAAATTCGGCATGGAGCTGCATCCACTTCCGCAACATCGGGGAATTCAACAGATCTACGCACACACTGGTTTTGTTTTGTTTCATTTTGCATTGTCTTATTTTGTTTTATTTTATTTTGTATTCTTTTCTACTAATTTAGTCTCAATATTGTATTAAATAAGGGAAGTAGCGAGTCAACCCCAACACAAGTGTCTCTGATTACTTACTGGGGCTGTCTCAACTTATGTATAGAATGTAGCATTTGAGACACAATAAACATTTGAATTTGAATTTGAACACTGAGACAAAGACTCTATGCACTGATACTACACCCAGGGTTTAAACACCCTTTTTGAATAGGATACAGTGTCCACCCAATGTATGTACACACGCCAGCACATCAAGCTACCCGAAACAGTCAGATTTTCCGAATCAAGTTTGAACCTTATGCTTTAGAGCTAAAGTTGAAAATCTATTAAAGAAATCTGACAGATTGTAGTAGCTTGATGTGCTGGCGTCTGTACATTGTTTAATATTTTGTCACAGAACATAAAAGGAAGTAAAAATCAAGATGGTTGACCATGACTTTGCCAGTTTCCAAATTAAAATAGAATAAAAATATTCTTTATGATGTACAATTATTGTACACCATGTAAATGATTTATTTATTTATTTTTATTTTACCATGTTTACATTTACATTTTATCATGTTTACATTGATTACGTCACAAACGGAAAGACAGTTCAAAGCATACGCCGATATTGCTGCAACTGTCCCAATGGTCTAAGAACTGTAGGATGCTGTTCACATGTAGCCGCTGTTGTTTATTACTTGTCTCATGCCCGATATCTTTCCCGCGTGTTACGTCCAGCACAAGCAGTATCTGATATATTTACATCAAAAAATATTCACACAGTTATTAATGAAAACAGCGACGAAGATTAATCATACTTTAATGACAATTGTATTACAATGAAATCGGCCCCTTTTTTTTTACAGTGAATAACAAATGTAATTTAAAGCGTTCACGAACTTGTATGTCAATAATAAACACACTACCTACCACTTTTTGATATAGTCATGACAAGTCTTAATTTTTTTTGGAAGTGTTGCACCCATTTGATATTGATGCAGTTTTTGGTGGTAATACTAGACATCGTGAGCTATATTATTTATTTTTTCTGTGATTGTACCTCTTTGTGAACTATGAATAAAAAATTTAAAAAATATATTTCTATTTTTTTTTAATAGTAAATAAGGTAAAAAAAAAATCTACAAAAAATGCATAATGTAGAGCAATTCCTCCTCTAACAAACCGTTGGTTTTATTAGTGTAGCTACAATAGTTTTTGAAAAAAATATTTTTGAAAAATACCTGCTCTAGTGTCTATTTAGTCAATTATCTCCGTACCGCAGTGAGATGGAAGGCTGAATTCGCGTCAACAGTAATAATACATCTCACTGATGTAATATCATAATTTATTTTGGAAATTTGTCTTTAGGGCCGTTGACCCTACCTTATCCTGCTAGACCCTTTGGAACAATGACGACACCAATGTTGGCCAGTATGTCAGCTTCAAACATGCATAAAAACTTATTCTTTGATTCTTCATTATTTTGATGACCTCCTCGATTTTTAGGCCTCCACACACGGAAACCGGGAGTGTATTATATAATGACTGTGTTGGTGTGATAAATCAAGAAATGAGTAGGTAATAAAATATCAACGAGCATTATAAACTTTATGCCATAAATATTTATACACATTTATTATTGAAATTAAATTGAAACGCATACATTCTCCTTACTTAATATTATAAAATAAATAAATAAATATTATAAAAGTATCTCAATGAATTTAAATGTTTGGTACACCTATAGTACACAGGTAGACCATGATCTTTCTTATCCTGAATCCTTTTTTGTCCTGGGATTATAATTTATCATTTATTTATATTCATTATTATGCATTCAAAAAGTATCAAAAGTCAATTAATTTAAATTTACATTATTAAATTATTCGTATTGGAAGTCGAAATAGAAAAGTCCTTTTCAGAACACTAACATCCCAAGTGCAAATTTAAGAATATGACTTTGGATTAAAACCATACTATATAGTATGGTTTTAATCCAAAGTCATATTCTTAAATTTGCCCCTCCCATAGTAAATCAATCAGCTGGTAGTCAGTTTTGTAAGAGAGGGCCAAATTTTTTTTTCATATTTCGACCTATGTTCTTTGGGGAAAGTTGTTGAGTTTCATGAGCACATTCACCTCCTTCAGGGTTGATACCCCCTTTCCGTTACACGTTGTATAGACTTGACATTTCTTTTGACTTTATTATTTTAACTGAATGTTGGCTGTCAGAAAATACAACCTTACCTGATATTGCTTCTTACCGAGTTTTTGCGACTACTAATCATATCAACCAAAACGATGGTATTGTTATCTTTGTTAATGAGAATTTAACAGTTACTGTGTCGGAACCCACGGGAGTGGGTTGTGAAGTCAATTGTTTGGCCACTACTATTAAGACAGATCTAGCAATTATATCTTTATACAGACCACCTGCGTTTAAAAATATAGATAACTTCGTTAGCACTATAGATAACGTATTACATACTTATAAAAGATATAAAAACATCGTACTAATAGGTGACTTAAATATTAATATCAGGGACGATACATACAGTAAAACATCAAAATATATGAACCTCCTTGCTTCGCACGGTCTTCTTGCATCGCATATTTTTCCGACACGACAAAATAACTGCTTGGACCATTGCTTTGTCAAAACAAACTGTCATACATTAACCCTAGTATGCGATTCGACTATCACTGATCATTGCAGTGTTATGATATCACTTCCTAAAAAGTCTATAGCCCCTGAGAAAAAACAGACCATCTATAAAAAAGTAAATTACATCGCGATCATAAATGATCTAAAACAAATTGACTGGACTGTGGTATTAAATTCGGATGACCCTAATGAAGCCACCAATAAGTTTCTATGCACAGTACGGGATAGCATCAGTAAACATACGGACATCTGTAAACTGTCTCACAGAAAACGGAACATTAAACCTTGGATAACGCCTGGACTTTGTCGTTGTATGAGGAATAGAGATCTTTTGCACCAAAAACTTAGAAAAGACCCTCACAATGAGATACTTAACATAACCTACAAAAGATATCGCAACACTTGTACTAATTTACTAAAAAGCCTAAAAAATAAATATCTAAGATCACAAATAAACATTCACAAGAACAATCTAAAAAAACAGTGGTCAATAATTAAGGAAATCTGTCAGTACAAAGGTCGCACTAAAAACCTTGATGACCTATTAGAAACTAAAACTAACCCACAAGATTCTATTAATTATATAAATAAGTATTTTTGTAATGTTGGAAGTCAACTTGCTCATAGCATTCAAGTAAGAACTCAAAGAAACGAAGATGATTTAGCTAGAACATATAACCCAAACTTTTCGTCTCTTAAATCTTTTGTCTTGCTGCCGGCGGACGAAACTGAAGTAAAAAGTATAATAATTAATTTAAAATCATCTAACTCCACTGGCTGGGATGAGATTCCTTCAATCTTATTTAAGCTAGGCGTTGAGATCTTTACATTTCCAATAACTCTGATTTGTAATCTGTGCCTGACTAAAGGCATCTTTCCTAACGTCCTCAAACAAGCTGTCATCATTCCCATACATAAGTCTGGGGACGGAGGCTGTGTCTCAAATTATAGGCCAATTTCTTTGTTCCCAACCCTGTCTAAAATTATCGAGCGTATTATAAACAAGCGCTTGAAAAGCTACTTAGAATTCAACGGGCTTCTGTCTGCAAACCAGTTCGGATTCAGAAGTAATAGATCAACTTCTCATGCTGTTCAACAGCTTCTATCATATATTGTCGATGGTTTGGATAAGGGTGACAAGACCATAGGTGTCTTTCTGGACCTAGCAAAAGCATTTGACACAGTTTCTGTTCCCATACTCCTAAGAAAGTTGGAGTGCATCGGTATTCGTGGTGTTGCGCTGGATCTGATTACCGATTACTTGTCAAATAGGACGCAATGTGTGAGAATGAAGGACTACACAAGTCAGCCAGAAAGTGTCCTATTTGGGGTACCTCAAGGTAGCATTTTGGGACCGACTTTATTCCTCATTTACATAAATGACTTGTGTGACCTTCATCTCACACGTGGTAAAATAATTACATTTGCCGATGATACGGTTCTTTTGTTTAAAGGCAACACATGGAGTGAGACTTTTAAACTGGCAGATGAAGGTGTTCGTCTAGTTACTACTTGGCTGGACTGCAACCTTCTTACCCTAAATGCCCAAAAAACAAAGTACATTGCCTTCAGCATTCGTAATAGGACTCAACCATCTAGTAATTCCTCATCCATCAAAATTCATTCATGCATAAATCCTCTGTCCTGCTCCTGCTACAATCTCTCACGGGTATCTTCCATCAAGTATCTGGGTCTTACTATTGACCAAAATCTTTCATGGAAGGAACACATAGCCTCCATGACTACTCGAGTTAGGAGAATGATCCACTTATTTAAAAATCTGCGGAATGTTTGCCAACCAAAACTACTACGCACTATTTATTTCTCCCTTTGCCAGTCAATAATAACTTATTGTATCACTGCTTGGGGAGGCACTTCTAAAACAACACTGTTATCCCTAGAAAGAGCGCAGCGAGCGGTACTTAAAGTAATGAATTTCAGGAGATTTAGGTACCCCACACATACACTACATAAAGAATTGTCATTACTTACGATTAGACAATTGTTTATAAAAACTTCGATCCTACAGCAACACTCTAAGTTACCCCTTACAACAACCAGGCGTAGAAAGGATTTAGTGTATTGCGTTCCTAGAACCAAAACGGTATTCGCTAGCAAATTTTTTGACCACACCGGGCCTCATTTGTATAATCAGTTGTCTAGATGTTTGAGGTTACGTGATTTGTCAATTCATGATTGCAAAAAGATTTTAAATGAATTTCTACTTCAAATTAATTATGTTGACACAGAAAAGCTATTAGTAAGCCTATCATAAATACAAACACACAGCACGTATTCACACACATTCAGTCACATAAACAAATTACATCAACACACATCATACAAACATCAACACAACTTCTTCTAAACATTATTTTTTGTCTAAATATTTTGCATATACATAATAATTTTTAGTTTTACCCACCTTACGAATGTATCAATTAATACCGAACACCTGTTAAATCTCTCGATGTTCACTATAAAGTGCTTAAATGTTGATTATTGGAGAACGAGGAAGACTAACCTACCGTGATACAGTTTTTACTAGTACGGAGGTCAGTGTGAATTACTCTCTAACAACCACATTTCTACGCACGACATGAGATCTACTTTTTGTTTTGTTTGTAATATCTTTCTTTACTCTGAAATTTTTATTGTTAAGGTTGTTATTGCGATGCTAAAAATAAATGTTCTTTTTTTTTTTTTTTTTTTTTTATTCAAAAAACTTAAAATATTGTAATACGCTTTATTAACTAAAAAAATTCTCAGCTTATTTTTGAAAAGTGACAAGGGCAGTTCTCTCCAACTTTTTGGTAATTTATTGTATATCGTAGGAGCCATACAGAAAATACTTTTACGCATAAGTGATGTTCTCGCAGTATGAGAGCATATCCTACTGTTGTCGCGCCTGTTACATGGCACTACTTCATCTAATAGTTTAAATCGGAGTGGAATTGTTTTGACAAATACCACTACCTCCAAAATGTACAGACATGGCAGAGTAAATATTTTATATTTTTTAAAGTAAGGCACGCAACTATCAGTAGGTTATGAGAAAAAGACGGGCGCGTGGCCAGTCTTGGCTAAGTTACAGTCACACGGATCGATCGCACAAGGTGAAGCTATGCTAACTGCCATGGGTCCGTGGATCCTTCTTCGTGTCGCTGGCAAGACACTTATTAAAAATTTGTTTGCCCAAAACTTCACCACACAGCGTTATTGGTGGTACGAGAGGTCACTAGCTGCATGTTTTGGGGCACAGAGGGCTAAATAGAAGGTGGAGCATATCTGGTGTTCCGTCGAGGTAGCCCCACTTTATGAGGCTCGACATGCACCTTCCCACTTGGGTTCGGAGACGGTTCAGGGACTTCCAAGTGGACCACGGAAGTTTACACCCTGTAGGAACATGCACGTTTGTTGGTAGATAACGAGTAAGTGGAGGAAAGGTATCTTGCCATAGTTTGCAACCGACCGGGTAACCTGGTAGAGACCTAGAGCTGTCGACCTGTGGTATATTAAAAAAAACGTAATCGGGAAAAATAAATAAAGAAATGCACCAGGGTATAAAAAAACCTGGGCAAAGTGGAACACATGCACAATAAATATGGAAACCGCGAAAATTGATCTAAATCAATGTTACCTACTTATATCATCAAACCGCACGTAAATGGAAACGTACAAATAAGGGTTTGTATAAACTTAGGCTGGATACAAACTATCAAACAAAATGATCGATAAAGCCTGTCCATACGTTCATTGCTCCAATTACACGTGCTGATGTGCAAAATTTTACGTTCCTAGTCCCCATAGTTTTAACTGGACGAAAATTTTAGGGCCGATCATACGTATCATAACCACACCGCATGACAGTGCAGCGACAAAATGTGGGCAAGCGCACAGCGCGCAGCATGCGTGGCACGTGTGGTGTCGCAGCAGCTTCTTGCAGTTGCGATGTGGTAACGACAAAATTTTAATATGGTTGCCAGTACTTGCGATGTGCTTAGATTACGGCTAGTGTTTGCAGACAAACAGATCGACTCCGGCGTTCGTAGACCAGTATAAGCTAACTTCTCATTGTACGAAAAACCTATAAAATGTGCGGTCAGCCAAAACTGGAAATGTATAGCTTGATGTGTTGTCGTGTGTACGTATAATCGGGCCCTTAGGGTGAACTATAAACTGTACTTAGAACTTTACTTTTCACCACATGCACATGCTGAGAAGAAATAAAGAGCATATGACAAGAACAGTGTAAAGAAAAAATGAAGCTGGCTATAAGAAACGAGGTATACCAAAGCAAAGATGGATGGATTGTGTGAAATGAAGAAAGTGAATTCTGAAATGACGGCTTGAGGTATAGAAAAGTAACAAAAAAGAAAAGTGTTACAGTGTCACTAAATAGATTCAGATTAAGGGCACGGAATGTTGGTTGTACACCACATAACACAGGTAAAAATCTTCAAAGAAAACTGACAAGCTTCCTTGATCGTGTGTAACCATCCTAAACCAAATATGCTACTGGGATTCACCAAAACCACGTATGTTTTTACACTAACCATCAAAGTTGTCACAATCAATTAAAGTTAACTTGTGAAAATGAGTTTTCGTGGTATTTCTTGGAGCATTTATTTAATATTGATCTACCGAGCATATAAAGATGTAATATGGGAAAAATACGTTCATAACACATCGACAAAATGTGGCGAATAGGTGTATTGTTAGTAGCAACTGCTTTGATAGAATTCTCAGCCGCTGACGTGAAATGTAAGTTCTGTTGTAACTTAACTCAGATAGCCTGATTACAGGTTATATTGGGGATAATCTAATTCTCGATATTAGTATTATGTTTCCGCCGATTTTCTCTTCAAAGATACTTGATGAGGATAAAATAAATATTATAAGAAAGAAAAAACATAATTAGAATTAAGATTAATATTATTTTATTAAGATTGCTGTAAAGCTGATGGTCGGTATGAATAATAAAATCTGGTGAATCTCTCAGCTAGATGCTACAGAATCTGGATTATTATTTGAAATGTTGAGAAAAACCTGATTCATATAAATAAGAATCCACCTCAACGGCTCAATTATCACAATCTTTATCATTCCAGCTACGGATGGTCTCCTGGTCCAGCGGCTAAAGCGTTCACCTAACTCCTGTGACAGCTACGAGGACTATGGACCACGTCGGCAAAGGTACTGGCCACCTCCGCCACCTCCACCACCATTCTGGCACCCACCGCCTGGCCCGCCCCCATATTGGCCACCACCGCCTCACCATCACCACCACCGGTTCGAAGAGTTAGCTGATGATGCGTCGAGGGGAGAGGAGCCATGTTCCACATGTGCTGGAGGGAATGGTGCTTCGTCGGCACTTAGTAATGCTAAGAGTGAGAATGGGGACGCTATTGCAGTAGCCATTGCTAAAGCCCATCCTAAAACGTGAGGCGAGTATAGGGTTGCTTTAAGTTAAGGTTAAGTTTAGGTTATAAATGCAAGTCTGTTTAGTTCGTAAATAAGGTTGTGTTAGAAAGTAATCATTTGTCTCGTAATTTTTTTGGGAAAATATCTGACATATTTTGATTTCTTTTAGTGCTAAATACGATAAAATAGCAAAAGATAGACACTTTGTTATCTAGAATGTTTTTTATACGTTGTTATCAACAAACGCTTTCAAGATTACTATACCTGAATTCGTTTTAAACTGTATATAATTATGTTACTGTTATAAATATTGTGAAATTTCCACTGTTATGAGAATTAAATATTGAAAAATATATGCATTTTTTTCGGAATTGAATTCCTCTTATCATAATGAATTAAACCAATGTAATAATTATGTAAATACAAATGGCCTGGATGTTGACCCTGAGACAATTTACATACTTAAACAGAAGCAATGAAATGTGAATTTATTTTAATTTACATGAAGCTGTAAGGAGAAAGTCGTATGTAATATAATCGCACTACTTCCGTTCGATTTAAATAGTACCTAATACTTATAATTTACAATTATTATTTTTGTCACAGACAGTTAGGAGCAGTGGTGGCCCAGTGGTAACAGCCGCGACTTACGAGTTGTAGGTCGTAGGTTCGAACCCAGACAGACGTTTTACTTTGTGTAAATTATTTCATCACTACTGCTCTCAAACGGCGAAGGAAAACATCGTGACAAAACCCGGATGTCCTAGAACCAAAAATTCGGAGATATGTGACATTTACCAACCCGCACGTGGCCCGCGTGGTGGATTATGGTCCACTCCCTCTCACAGAGAATTGGTCTGTGTCCCAGCAGTGGGCTAGTTAGCGATAAGACCGCTCATTGTGTCACCCTTTGTAAAATTCCTATATTTATGTCTATAATTTATATGGTGTACATAATAAAGAGTATTCTATTCTATTCTAGTTATAGGCTATTATGTTAACAAACGCTAGGTTACAGATTCGCAAAAAGCGTTACTTCAATATTCTATTTGGTTTTACGGCAGTAAAAATAGTTACTTTTTTCAAACCAAGAGTTCGATGGCACCAGGTACCTACTACCCACCTGCTGTACAGCTTAGAGACATGTAAGAAATAAAAAACAAGTACACTACCAAGAACGAAAATGTTAACAAAGTACTGTATTAGTACCCCCCATGAACTTGACCCCTTATGAAAACAGCAGGTAAATTGTAAAAAATACGTTCGGTAGGACCATTGTTAGGTTACTGACTGCCAACCACCGTTTCTTAAATGACACTTTCCTCACGACAACTGAACTTAAGACCTTTTCACACTGGAAATAATAAAATTAAGTTAACAAAAGCTTAATATCGTGTGACACTAGTTGTCCGTTACATTCTGATAATCAATAAAATCTCACACTTTGTGGTTTTTTAGAAAAGCGCTAATGGGTTAAGTCTTGTGTTTTATGTTATTCACCGTTGTAATATACTAGCTTTTTATCGTTTTTATCAATTTTATGACAACTGCATTATATTGTTAAGAGATGTTCGTATGTTAGCACTCGTCCACTCTCCTAATAAAATGATAGATAAGTGGAATATCTTGATTTTTACTTAAGTTATTCATTTTATGAGAATTTAATTCATTTTATATGTTCATGGTCTCAGTTAGCAGATCATCATCTGCCTAGCTTGTTCCCAACTATGTTGCGGTCGGCTTCCAGTCTAACCGGATGCAGCTGAATACCAGTATTTTACATGGATCCATGGACCCAGTTACTGGGTAATACGATATCCCTTGGTAAATGATAAATGATAAATGATAAATGATTTATTTTCTGTAAGTAGGTTTGTACAAACACTTTTACATGTCAATCATATTTTTTTTAACCAGATGAGGTCGGCGTTTCCTATCTGACTACTCTTAGAAGAAAGGCCGAAACAAACTCAGAGGTCACAGTCTCTTTTAAAGTCCAGACATAATCTTGGTCAGATCATGTGAAGACCATGTAGATTGATGTCTGAAATGGTCTTTTGAGTAAAGAACCACACAGATTGAGCGGACCTGTCCAGTCAGTGCACGCATTTGTCAAAAATCATGCAGCTCAACTCAGAACTTGAGGAGCCTTACGATTCGACGAACAATACTAATGAAAGGACATTTGGGTAGGCCGCATAAATGACTCAAACTGCCAGATCATGATTAAAACTAACTAAGAAGGAAAACCGAAAAAAAGAAATGACCCACATAGTCTTCACACTCACAGTAATAATAATAAAAATAAGATACTTTACAAAGTAAATATCCATGTCATTGTTTATATAAAATTCATAAATGTCAATGTGTATATAAAAATCCGGATATAATCTTTGAGGACCATGTAGATTGGTGTCTGAAGTGGTCTTTTGAGGAAAGAACCACACTGAGTGGACCTGTGCAGTCAGTGCACGCATTCGTCAGTAACCGTGCAGCTCAACTCAGAACTTAAGAAGCTCAACGGTAAGACTGGTTGTCAGAATTTCGGGCTTCTGCCGATCCGTAATGACTGTCAAAGATCTACGAATGACCGCCGGGACCAACGGCTTCACGTGTTTTCCCATCCACGGACCAACCGCGGCAAGCGTAGCCTAACCTGATCAATCGACCCGTGCGGCTGTTATTACTTAGCCACAAGCCCCCCCCCCCCCTCCCGCCCCAGGTCTCAGTTAGCAGATGTCTGTTCTACATATTATATGCGTGGGCATTATGAGAGGCTATTTATACAACGTGTAACGTTAAATGCGCAAAACCTCAGACACCCCAACTGATTTTTAATTCAACTGACCTATTTCACAGAGAAAATAAGTCATTAAAAAATTGTAAAGGTTTTATGTGCTGTTTTAGTTTTACTGGCCATTCTGATCGTTTCTTGCGTCTGCGACGACGCTTTATTGAGGGAGGAGTCGTCACCGGGCCGCTGCGCCGCGCTGACATTGGCTCGCTTGAGCTATTAATAAATAGACACGGCAAAGTTTTTAATGAAGATTTTTTGAAAAATGTGACCTATATTAAAAAGTGGTTCAATCAATAAATTCTGCTCGTTATTCTGATCAAACTATTTTCAGGTTTTGCGCATTTAACGTTACACGTTGTACAAATAGCCAGTAAAATTTCACTCATAGACGTGTCTACGAGAAAACCCTTAATTATTTGATAGTTTTTTAATCGTTCGTTTTTCTTTGCACCACTTGTTTAACTTTCGCGATATTAAACTTTCCAGATTCCCTTGACTGGCTTAGCGACCAAATGGGATCCCCATTTGGGAGGCCCATTTCTCATCTTGCCCGTGGTATACAATAAAATTGACGTTACACTTGACTTGTATCGTCAAAACACTATTCAAATTACCTATATTGCATGCCATTGGCCATTAAATCAGCCTTAAAGTATTTTTTTTTTAATTTTCTGTTAATTTGAAGTAGGTACTCACGTATAAATGCCGCTTTTTTTTTCTTACAGGCGTCATCCGATTATCATTTTGTAACCTGCGCACTTATTTTGTTTAGACATAAATGATGAAATGGACACGTTGGCAAAAGTCACCCTTGCGCGTTTGTCTAGGTCTTGCGTCAAACATGCGGTTAGTAAGTAGGTACAGGGTCATATTTTCGGTTATCCCAAAGCCAAGTTAATTAAAGGTGTATCACTTAAATAAACATACGCAAGCCTTGACGGTATTGCGAGTAGAAACTTTTATTGCGACAGTTTTATTAGTCACCTGTCCGAGGAGTAAGTTCAAATTCATTGTAAACAAAGTTGAAGCAAATATGTATACCTACAGTTATAAGTTATATAAAATAAAAAAAGAATTAAAGTTATAACTTATAACTTTAATTCTTTTTTTATTTTATTTCTATAATTTCATATTTTTTACGAACTCCTAAAATTGTGGAGAAAATTCCTAGCAATTCATTTATCATAACATTGGACATAAAAAATCCCGCACAGCATAGTTTCCTTTAGAACCACACTAATAAATAACTTGTCACCGAGTCATTTGTTAGGAAAGGCAAAATATACTCGTGATATATCCATAATATTATATATATTTAACTTATCTGGTGATAAACAGTTCTTAGATTTATTGTCATATCAGTTCGTGATTTATTTTAAAATAGTTTTAATATATAATACAACGTGTAAAGTTAAATGCGCAAAACCTGAAAATAGTTTGATCAGAATAATGAGCAGAATTAATTGAACCACTTTTTAATATAGTTAGGTCACATTTTTCAAAAAATCTTCATTAAAAACGTTGCCGTGTCTATTTATTAATAGGTCAAGCAAGCCAATGTTAGCGCGGCGCAGCGGCCCGGTGACGACTCCTCCCTCGGTAAAGCGTCATCGCAGACGCAAGAAACGATCAGAATGGCCAGTAAAACTAAAACAGCACATAAAACCTTTACAATTTTTTAATGACTTATTTTCTCTCAGAAATAGGTCAATTGAATTAAAAATCAGTTGGGGTGTCTGAGGTTTTGCGCATTTAACGTTACGCGTTGTATGATTTAAAATAATTATAATAATAACTAAAAAACCTCGTTGGACTAGAGGTCACAAGATTGCGGTGACTCCTGAATGCGAGTGGTTTAATGCACTTTTGAATTTATTGAAAACTTTCTCAATAATAAAATCTTTCACCCCTTTGTAAACTCTCTCGAAAAAATTGTTGTTTGTGTGTGATTTTTTTCATACTGGCCACTGAAGAAAAAAGTTATAAACTATGATGGTTCGGCCTCTACGTATTATCTCAATAAAAAATCGTAGACGCCCATAGTCGTGAAAGGCTCATAATTTACTTTTTCGCAATCAAGACAACTAAGATTATAATCATTTTGGCGGCTCGTATAATTTAAAAAATAACTTATGTATTTAGTAAATTACTTTTTATGTACCACGCCATGATGAAGTCATAAAAATAAATGGTATGTGTGTATTAGGAGTTTATAATAACCAGTTAGTTTTATTTTTACAATTACTACTTTCGTTTAAAAAAATCTCGATTGTTTTTTTAGGGTTCCGTACCTCAAAAGGAAAAACGGAACCCTTATAACATCAAAACCAAAAGTCATTTATTCAAAATAGGCTGGGAATCAGCACTTCGTTACAATTACAAAAGAAAATCCCCCAAAACGCCCGCCCTTCACCACTTCCTAGTGCTTTCACTATCACTTCGTTGTCCGTCTGTCTGTCCGTCTGTCAAGACCCTTTTTCCCAGGAGCGCGTGGATTTATCAAGTTGAAATTTAAATTAATATCAAATACTCAAGGCTGCAATTCTTTGCAGCAGTGAAAAAATCAAACTTCTAAGTCATCGTCGACGTCGTCATCTTCTAAGTCATTATTTTTATTTTATTAATTTTGTATTTTGTGTTTCACGAACTGTGTCCAAATAAACTTTATTCTTTCTTTTTTTTTAACGCAATTAAAATATACGGGCGTTTATGATCCGCTTATGCCGCATTTTTTGACACTCGCAAGGGAATAAAAATCTATATGGTACTTCCCGTTGACCTAGAATCATGAAATTTGGAGAAGCAATGTCATGTAGCACAAGAAAAGGCAAAAATCCGAAAACCGAATTTAACCGAATTAAACGAAAAACAAATTTGTACGGAACCGTCGGTACGCTAGTCAGACTCGCACTTGACCGGTTTTTTTTAACAGTGTACTTGACGGAACTGGTAATTCGCCAGTTTTAAAGACCACTTCCTCAAAGAACATGACCTAGGTGTCGTTACTATGCCCTCGTCACCCAGAAACAATTTTGAGAATACGTAGGTAAGTTGTACTACTTGTAATTTCACCGATATGATCTTCGCCGAATGGCTAATAGATCGATAAGAGTAGCCTTGGATAGGATTACCTGCCGGTCGATTCTGTAAAAACCTCACCGTGAAAACTTCCGTGTAGTGAGCTGTCAGTGTAATCCCACTTATGCTAGGGATTGACCAAGCAAACATTTACAATCATAATCGAGATTCTAATACTATTTTTTATGCTTCTTTTGATCATTTTCTATAATTTCAAAACTAGTTTACTAGTTTTTACTATTTTGTGGGGTTTTAAAATAAAATAGTCAAACTCAGTCAGAATCTCAATGTGGTTTGTTTTTTTTTATTTTTTTTTTTTCTAGGCTAGTGCTTATATAGCCTGAGGTGCGAGCGCGTTACGCACGAACAATAATTAAAATAAAACATTCACAGCTATTAGACTGAGGAAAAGACGCATCGACATTATTTGTTATTATTAATATTATTAAATTCTCAATTATGATTGTAAATGTATGCTTGGTCAATCCTTAGTATCAGGTAGGATGACACTGACAGCTCACTCCACGCTCACTTCACCTCGGCTTTTACGGTGAGTTGGTTACAGAATCGCGCGGCTGGTGTGCGATTGGATAGGCCTATGTCCTCCATCTGCGTGTTGCTTCAGGCTGATGATGATGAAGAATGTCAAATGATGATGATGTGTAATGGTATGCTGGAAGAGATGCCTTTAGAAATAAACATCACCTTTGTACGTATTTTCCTATTCCTTTCTTTTCGTTTGTTTTTTATTGTGTACAGAAGAGGTTAAATAAATAAATGAAATTAATATTAACGAGCGTAAGAAGTAGGAAGGAGGGGCCCGTGGCTAAGTAATAACAGCCGCTAGCCGCGGTTGGTCTGTGGATGGGTGACCATCTTTACATACCGAGACCCCTCCGTGCCTCGGAGAGCACGTTAAGCCGTTGGTCCCGGCTGTCATTCGTAGATCTTTCACAGTCGTTACGGTTAGTCAGAAGCACGAAAGTCTGACAACCAGTCTTACCAAGGGGTATCGTATTACTCAGTAACTGGGTTGTGGAGGTCAGATAGGCAGTCGCTCCATGTAAAATACTGGTATTCAACTGCATCTGGTTAGACTGGAAGCCGACCCCAACGTAGTTGGGAAAAGGCTAGGCAGATGATGATGAGCGTCAAATCCACAAACATTTTTTCACCGCTAAGTATTAAAAACGAATGCGAAATATGACGAACAAGATCAGTACACAGCACAGGAGCTGACATAGAAACAGTATGGCAAACCGTTTATCAAGATTAGACTAAATACACGAAACTAACCACTTAGGTAAACACATTTCTCTCAAATCTATTAAAAAACTATATTAATAAGAAGAAAATGCTAAGTAGTTGTTAAAACCTGTCATACAAAACGAATGCTGTTTTAACATCGTAAAATATCTAATTTTCGAGATTAGTATAAATTATCGCCTTACTGGGAGGAACATTCTATTAATACATTTTATATTTTATATTAATAGATAAATGGTAACTGGGGTGTTTCTTTTGTCGTGAATTATGTTATTAATTTGAATTATGTGATGTATGAAAATATGCTAAGGATTGTCATATTACAATTTATGGATAAACAAAAACGATGAATTCATTTGATGAAAGCAAAAATATACAGATTTTGGAAAACAGTTCAAAACGTATCTGCATAATTACTTAGTAATTCAATAGCCTCAGATATCAAAGTTTTGGAAAAAGTTCACTGCACCTCCTAGGTTCCCCGATTCCGACAAATAACGAAAAATAAGGACCCGTGTAGCAAACAGAATCTCTTATACCAAAAAGGCTTAGAATTATACATATGTACATACATGAAAAACGAAAAGAAGAATACACGGTTTGTTTTCCAACGGGAGTCCCAACTCGCTGATTTTTGTAGGATAAAAATATTGAATGAACAAGAAACTCTTTAAAAAAAATCAAAAGAACAGTCGGTCGATTCTGTTAGAATCTCACGGTGAGAAGTTAAGTGAAGTGAGCTGTCATTCCATCTGATGCTAGGGATTAACACTAACGACTGCTCACTTTAAGCTCACTTCACCCAAGCTATCACGGTGAGATTTTTACAGAATAGCACTACAGATAAGCATAACAAAAAGTAACACGTTCTGCGAATTTTAGCATAAAGATTTCAAAATAAAATTATGCGGCAGTCGACTGTGACAAATTTTCAACTAGTGACCAACGTTTCTAAGAAAAAAATCCCATATGACGTAAAAACAATTAGTTACCTATTTAAAAATTTCAAAAATAACATTTCTGATGAAGCAAAGTACCCAAAACAAGGTTGCATATATTCTTAAAGTAGGATTTATGTCAAAAAATAACATGCAGGATTTGCTAATACTGCAATACCTACAGTACCAAAATAGATGGATAATTTTAAAGTCTTTATGTAGGGTACTAACTACTACATAAAGAAAAGCGTATAGCTCCTCAAAAGTTTAAAATATAAAAATAGCAAGCTGATTCCTAGCCGGATGACTTAATAAAAAATCACTTAACAAACGCTTACGGCGTTGCTCGTATTCATTAATTAATTACTTTAAAAATAAATAAATAAGTCATACCTACCTATGTAAATGGACTTATGAGATACTTGGCGTCAAATCAAAAAGGGCTTTAGTATCAAACTTCCGAGTAGAATCTTACCATCAACTCGGGTCTCGGAGGTCAGTTATGCGCCCACGCAAAACCTCGCCGTTAGTTTATGGGCAAAATACACGTTTATGCAAAATCTTTAATGGACTAGGAAACATTTTATTTAAATGCTTCCGTTTTTATGCCTTTTAAGTGTAACGTTTTATTGTATATCTAAATAAATAACCTTTTTAAAGAAGAGAGAAAAGGCAATATTTTTTATAACTGTCATTCCGTTTACTGTAACTTTGACAGTTTTATGAATTATGTTTATGAACAATCGGAGGCGAGTGCAAAGGGCGATGGAATATTTATAACGAACTGGTGATTACCATTATGTCTACTGAACCCTAAAAATGACAACGAAATAACAATCTTGATTAAAAACTGCGTTATCGCAAAATAACTGTGTAGATCTTCGATAAAGCACAATTTGTCAAAAAAGAATTGTAGAACAAAAACAGCTATTTATTTTGGAGATTAATTGGAGTTTCTGCGAGAAATGTGTCACTTAATTAATAACTTCTACATATGTAAATATGTTAATTACATTATATTTAATGATACCAACATGTTAGTTTAAAATTAATATACGAGGACAGGGTTCCTTATGATGATGTTTTTAATCACAATGTTTCACAATGAATGAGCGTCTATGAATTTTGTGACTTTTTAAAATTCATAGTTTAAAGTTAACCATGGAAGAGCTTGTGGCTAAGTAATAACAGCCGCACGGGTCGATCGATCAGGTAAAGCTACGCTTGCCAAGGTTGGTCCGTGGATGGGCGACCATCTGTACATAACAAGACCCCTCCGTGCCTCGGAAAACACGTAAAGCCGTTGGTCTCGGCTATCATTGTTTGTTGTGGATCTTTGACAGTCGTTACGGGTCGACTGAAGCCCGAAAGTCTGACAACCAGTCTTGCCAAGGGGTATCGTATTACTCAGTAACTGAATTATGGGTACAGTAACTGGAGTGACGGCCTATCTGACCTCCACAGAGGTTATATAGGCAGTCGCTCCATGTAAAATACTGGTATTCAGCTGCATTCGGTTACACTGGAAGCCGACCTCAACATAGTTGGGAAAAGGCTAGGCAGATGATGATGATGATGTTTGAACTTCCATAGAACTAGCCGTCTAGAAAGTTCTCAAGTATCTTATGCAAGTTTTGTCTGAAGCTTCTAACCAAAAAGAGTGTTAAGCTGAGTAAGATGGCAATGCAAATTCAACATAGCCGAATGACTACGAGGCTTACCACAGCTTCCTAAAAGCAAGGACTCACAGAAGTGCGACTACAGAACTGAATCTCGCACATCTGCGGTTCTACTACAAAGCCTAATGGCCTAAATTAACGGTCAGCGAGAACATCTGACAGTAAGCACTGGTCAAAGTCCCTCCCATTTAACTGTACCGACTACTTGAACCAGTATTGTTGAGGCTGCACCACACGACTGACAACCCAGACATTATGGCTATAAACTATGCGTTTGCGCAATCTCAGTATAATCAGAGGGTAATAAAACCGCCATGTTGGTAAAAAGTACGTCCGTACCGCGAATCGGACCGTTATTTTCTGGTAAACTTTAGTGATGGACTACTTTCCGTTGTCTTAAGATCTGTATATCCTGTTTCCTTAGGAGGCCCAGCGCAGGTTACTGTAGCCAGTTTCTCGTCAGTTTTACTTTTTGCTATTTATTCGCTTTTGTTTTTATTCTGGACGTTGATCATAAACATTTTCTGATGGATATTTTTAAATTAAATGATATGGAGGTCTGCGTCCCGCGTGATTGTTTATGGTCCTCCATGTTTTAAAAGTGAGAACGAACGTAGGTAATAGGCTGATTACGTTTCTCATTTATGCTAGAATGGGGGAGCTTTGCACTCAGGAACGTTTAGGTGTATTGTTGTAAAGATAGTTATAAATATAATTAGTTAGTTATTATAGTTATACCTAGTTGCAAAAAAACTACAGAAAGAAACCAAATCTGTAACAGGAAAACCACAAACGACAAAACTGAAAAACAAAATGGGCCCACGTAAATATTATCATATTATGACATACCCAGCAGACAAAACGGTAAATGACACAAAAGTTCACACGTAAGCCATTTGTTTCTACTGTTTTATTTTCAACTAAAATATTTTTATCACGAGTATCGTGTTTCAAAATTAGTGTTCATTACATTTCTAGGATTCCGATAGTCCTAGAGTCATCGACCATATCAATTGCAATCATTCGGTGCCTGGGGCAGTTTTATCATTTGCTTATTTATTAATGTAGCTGCCTTCAAGTGAAATTTATATGTGACAGGGAAATAGTAATATATCAACTTATCCTGGACAATTATATGATGTTAGTTAGATACGAGTACTTGAGCCTTACAAATGTATTGAGTTGCACGATAAAAAATTTCAGTCAAGGAAATATTTTATTTATTTTACAAACGAAGTTAGTGTGCAGTGTGCATGAGATATTATGAAAAAGATACGCATCATAGTGTGAACTGCAGGACACATTTGAACATCGACATTTCGAACGCACACTGCGGTCCGTGGAGACACGTCCAAGAACACTCATGTCTGAGGGCCGGCTGCGTATCCTGATGATATCATTAGATATGGAGCAGTTACTGGACAAAATAATATCAAAATGAGATACTCTACATAGGTTTATCGTAGGAAAGGGCGTTTACAAAAATGACGATTGAGCAGCAAATTGAAAGTCTTTAGATTAAATAATCAAAAGATAAACCGGCCGTGCGATTCTGTAACCATCTCACCGTGAAAACTTGGCTGAAGTGAGCGTGGAGTGAGTCGTCAATAATGTCAATCCCTAGCATTAGCATGACTAACAGCTCTCTCTAAACTCACTTCACCTTAGTTATCACGGTGAGATTTTTCCAGAATCGACCGGCTGATCTTTGTAATTACAGCACTCGACGAGATCAAGTTCATTAACTGTTACTTAACGATCAAGATCAAGGTCAATACATTGTACATTTTTATTGGTAATCACTCAATCGCGCCCAGATTCTTAATTTATGTTCAAAAAGTTAATGTAAGACATACGACTGTAAGACATACATACCTTTGCCTTTTTTTTTTTTCATCATAAGCAGTAGCGTTTGCCTCTATATTGGTAATGAACAAACTGTTGGTTTTTGAGCTGATCATTAATGGGAACCCTTAGGATTAAGAAAAATGAGTTTTTCTGACAGTAGACAACACTTCCATAGCATCATTTGAATATATTACAATAAACATCTTCCGGTCTACTAATACGGTATTGTTTACAATTTTAACGACTGTGGCTCACTTCCGTGGGATTTTTTCCAAATAAAACCTCAATGTCTCGACTCTCGAGTCGTCGAGGCGTGGGGCACGACCTCCAGGCCGACCTATAAAGCTGCTCTCGCAAAAAAATAAAACACATTTTAACGGAACATACGATAAACAATAAAACATGGCTAATATTCACGTATTGTTTTTTGCCATCGCACTTGCGGGATGCAGCCCAACCCTAGCTGAAGGTGGTAATTTTTTATCGATACTCTATAATCAGTTTGCGGTTTCACGATCAATCGATAAAACTTGCAGTTTCGATGTTGATACCGTTGGGTAATTGTCGGTAATGGTTGCTTGTGTAGGTAGTAGGTAATTGGATGGTCTACTGGGGCACATTGTAGGTTAGGTTAGGATGGGTTATGGAAAATGTGTTACTTGTAATCTTTATTGAATTTAACAAGATGTGTTAGTAAAGTGCTAATTTAGATAAAAAATAAACTACTTTTAATTACTTAATGCCGCTTTTAATTTAAATATGTATCTTTAAAAATCCTCAAACAAGATTTTTGCAAGTTACGAAAGTCATAAAGGAAACGTCTCCAAATGTTACTGACATACTTTCAGCCAGTGGGAGGTTAAATTCACCCATAAATAAAGGCGTGAGTCTTAGAAACGTTTTGTACTCGTATAATTGGATAATTTCTAAAACTAGATTTTGATCGGATGCGCCAAATGGCCACACCTTTTATGATGCCGCGTAACTGTGTTTACACTACCAAAAATTATGCGTGTTTGACATAAAACAAAAAAGAAATGCCTTTTAGATTGTCATCGTTTTATTTTTTATTTCTGTTTCCAGAACCTGAAAATGTCCAATCTGACCTCTTAGTGCGAGAAACTCGCACACTACACAAGAAGAAGCTATGTAAAAAATATGGAATCTGCGAAGGTTATGGCGGACAGGGAGGATATGTCGGTTACCAAGGGCACCAGGGTTACCAAGGCTACCAGGGATACCCAGGATATCAAGGATACCAACCACCAATAAACATTGCCATCAGTCAGTCTCAATCTTCTGCGAATGAAGGCGGTGGCGGTCACGCCAATGGATACTATCCGAATAACTACCAGTACAACGGTGGTTATCCCAACCACGGTTACCCTAACCAAGGATACAATCACGGTTACTCAAATCAAGGCTACAATCACGGCTACTCAAATCAAGGCTACAACCAAGGCTACAGCGGCTACGAAGGTTATGTAGGATACATCAGGCCAGGTTTCGGCAACGGGAATGGAGCCTACAACAATCAGTTCAATGGAAACTACTACTCTGGTGCTCCAAATACAGGACATGGCGGATATGGTCTCCAAGGACCCTTTGGTTATAGAGATGAGCATGATGGTGATGGAGACTACGATGAGGGAAACGACTACGCTCGGTCGAGTGCAAGTGCGACGGCTGTAGCTGGGAGCAAAACTCGGACATAAAGAGTTAATTGTAGTGTGTTAAAACGCTAAGGTGATGATATCGATTGTCGATTCGATTTTGTTTTTGTTTTGTATCATCTATAATACGCGTGGCTATGTTAAACGATAAGTCAAATTAACGTGTATTACAATTATCTATTAATTATTTTTTATTTAAATAAGCTAAAGATGTGTATGTATGAGTCGAAAACTGTGATAAGCTTTTGTTACTAATTAAGATATAAATGAATGTGCTGGAACCAGCAAAAAAAAGATTTTACTGTTGGATGTCATTTCTTGAAATATTTTACTAAAATATTGAAGTCTTTTTCTATCCAATAAATAAAGTTTTCGTACCTAAAGTTTTTCTTTAGTTTGATTTAAATCTTTATGAACAATTTTGACGACGACATTATGATAATCAAGATGATATCGAAGTTCATATACTTAAACGTTTATTATTGATAAATGGTTCACATCCTCTATAAAATTACGAATTTTTATGTTTGGGTATAATTTTCAGATCATTTGCCTGGTACATAAGGTCTATGACCTAGGAGGATTTCACTCGTGCATCTGAATTTTATTAAATATCGTCAAAGTGATTTGACTTTTTTATTTCATATACATAAGATGGTTTAATTTGTGATCCAGAAATATGTATTTTGTCTTTTTCATTTTAGAGATATAATCAGGCAGATCGAAACGAAGCGTTCAAAAACCGCCAGATGTACTTATTACCAAATGAAGACAATTCCGATCTCGAAGTTACAAGTTCATTTCATCCATTTTTTTAATACTTTAAGCACACAAATATACAGAGTACTTAATGCCATAGGCATTCTCTACCAGTTAACCTTCGGGTGATGCAGAGACAAATATTGGTGGATGCAATCATGAAAATTTTGAAATGAATATTTTTAAATATATGCATAAACTTATTAAAATTTCATGGTGTTCATAATGCTCATCCTGCAATATTTTATGGACTGCACATATGAAACATCAACTATAAATCTTAAGGGAAAAGAATGGGAAACTCATTGACTTTTGACCAGGACTTGAAGACATGGATAATGCATTGTGATGATGATGACGGAATATTCGAACTATTACCAATAACATAACCAACACTTTAGAAGTAGGCTAAACTTCTTGCTAACTTAATTTATGTAGGGCTATTTTTAGATTGCCAGAATCGTTCACCAAACGAATGTAATAGAAACGTTAGTGGTCGTCACTTAACTGAGAAGTTTGTGCTTCTCCCAGGAAATAGATTTAAGTAATGTTAGACTTAACTGTTCCATTTATCGGAATCGGCTTCATGAAATAAAAAAACCCGAGTAAGAAATGAGAACATTTCTTCTTGATTTCTTTATTAATTAACACCAACGGTGACATTAATGTATTTCAAACAAACATGGTCTACACGATTGAAAAGATAATTAAAATTTATATAGTGCTTTCCGCTGTCCCCTTCAAATTAGAAAATATTTTAATTGAGAATCCTTGTTTTAGTTTTTCTAAAAGATTTGACTCAGATTTTATTACGACTAATTAATCAGTTGTCTTATCAATTTAAAGATGATACCAAACAATTTATGGTATCGGATCACCTGTAGCTATCAAAAAATGTTTACCGTAACTCGTTAGATAAATTTTGTTTATGAGTGTCAATGGCTTTGGGTGTAGTGGTGACCCAGTCAGGTTTGAGTGGGGGGATCATGTGTAGAGTATATAAGCTGTTAGGAGTGTTTCACAACCATCCACAGCCACCTGAGGAAAGGACCTTGAAACATCCTTCAAACTCCTTGAACATCCTTGAAAGAGAAAACAAAGATGGCCGCCAAAATCATCGTCCTTGCTACCGTTCTTGCTGCTTGCAATGCAGTTCCCGTTTGGTACAATGGTAAGTTATGCAATAGTAATTGAATTTGGTCTTCGATCTTTGAAACGTAATCGATCTGCAATTGCCTACTGATAATTTCAATGTCAAACAAAAGTTTTCAGCACTATGCACTTTTCCAAATTATGACAGTAAAGACGTGGGATTTATGAACATTTCATTATACTCGTATCATTTAATCTTAACGAGCTTATTGTAATCTAGCCTACCAATTAGTATTCAAATTTAATAATTTCTTAACACTGGTTTGAATAACTTTCATGTTTGTCTCATATTAAATTGTAACTCTTCCAGAACTCCCTGGCGTGGTTATGAGGATCGGCCGCTCTCCCAGCATCTCGTACGGGTTCGGAAGTGGCTTCAGCAGCAACATCGGAGGCATCTCCCACTCCACCGGCATTGGCGCAGCCTTCCAGTCTGGTGATGGTGTTGCAGTGGGCTACGGCAGTGGATCTGCTGACGGTGGCTCCTACGCTCGTGGTGTAGGAATTGCTAACAGCGGCAACAGCCACCCCGTGCAGTACGTCCAGCAGCCCACATACCAGGTCCAGCTAGCTCCCCGCCCGTCCTACGAATCTGCGGTTGCTTCTGCCCACAACTTCGGCAACTACGGCAACGCCGTGTCTTCTGCTCAGTCACTGGGTAACAGCAACTTTGGATCCGCTGTCTCAGCCGCTCAGAGCGGTGGCCCCACCCGCTTCAACAGCGCTGTATCCTCTGCCCAGAACGTTCACGGATACGGCACTGCTCTTTCCTCGACTAACAGTGGTTATGGAACAGCACTCTCCTCTGCTCGTAACTCTGGCTACGGATCATCTGTGTCCTCTGCCCAGATTGCGGGTCAGGGTGGTTACGGTTCAGCCGTATCTGCTGCTCATAACAATGGAGGATACGGCGCCAGCACTGCTCAGACAGCCCAACAGCGTGACGGTGTAGTCCAGCACAGCGGTGCCACCAGCATCAACGTGCCCGGTCTCCAGGCCGCGCATGCTCACTCCGTCAACACCGGATTCTACTAAAGTGTTTCTCAGGATGCTAAAAGATGTTGAGACGACAATCACACTTGTCTCAATGTCTTTGAGAATCCAATATAATTATTTAATAAGTAAAAAAAAAAAAAACAATAAAGACCTTGATTTTTAAATCGTGTTTATTGTATAAAAATATCCTTAACTTATTCACTAGCTCTCTTATACTTGTCAAATAATACATGAATTTGCGTTACACTTACATGCACCCATACACCTTCACTATTAACTAATATTTTCTATAATTGTCTTTGTTGTCAAAAATTGCTAAGTTCTTGGGTTTTTTATCAAAAGGTATAGTTTTGTCACTACTACCAAAATTTTCAGCTTTTTTGGGATTGGTATCAAAATTATCAGTGCTTTTCGCTCTGTTATCAAAAGTAACTCCGTTGACACTTCCATAAACATGACCATTATCACTAATCGCAGTTGCACTACTTACTGGGCCATTTCCAGGAAAATTCGGGTTATAAAAACTTTCAACATTTCGAACCCAGTCTTTGAGGCCGAAGTCATTGTAACCAAAGCCCTCGGAAGCTATAGGGAACGTGAAGATTGGTAGGAATGGTCCAGTGGACGCAGATGCGAAACTTCTCCCAGCTCCTGCTAGAGCTTTCCCAGGAACTGCAATGCTGTAGCTTGAACGTAGAGCACCTTGAGGTCCTTGTGGCAACTTGTTGAATGGACGATTTTGTTCTTCTTCATTTAATTGTGTGAACCCGGACCTTGTAGCAAATTGTTGAGTAAAATATTTCTCTACATTTGGGTCGGAAGATGATATCGCCACTATAGCTTCCCCGTTAGGTGTTGATTCTGAAACAATTGGAATGGTTTATTCATGAAAAATTAACCGGCACTCTAATTGCGTAACACACTATTACTCTCAATTTGAATCATTTTGAAGCATATTGCTAATTCATTGCTCCATGTGTTCGAATAAAGTGTCTGATCAACAATGTAGGTAAATAACGCAATGAATGTTGTTGAACTGTCAAAATGAAACCCATTGCTACGCATTCATTTGCATTGTGTGGTACGCAATCATCCTGCTACTTAAATACATTTCGTTGTATTGTAAAAATAGTAACTGTTGGAATCGTATTATTGTAATACAACAACATTGATCACAATCACGCTCATATAAGCACAATCATTTTCATCAAACACATTAGACATGGTAATTGAATTAATTTCAACAATTATTGGGATTCGTTCACTATTTCTTACTTAAATAAATATCAATGTCACGAATATGAAATAATAAAATTGTTGATTTATTTAATGCTAACAAGAAAATCACAATTTGCTTTTTCTCCTTCAATAGTCGGACATAAAACAATCAATCTATCGTATTTTAACTGCAGGTAATCAATAAGCTTTTCAACCAACATAAAAAAAAGCTCATCAGTCAGAAACTAACAATAAATATTATCACGCAATTAAAAATACAAGTAAAACCCAATAAAGACTCACCTTTAAAGACAACAGGAACTGCGTCCACCACCGAATTTACAGCAAAAACCGATACTAAAGCCTTTAAAACAAACATAATGTCCTTTCAATACAATTCCGTACTAATAAGTTAGGCTCTATAAAAGAATAAATGCTGAGATCACAAAGAACGGTTTATATAGGATGCTATGGGTCGAACCAATGGTATATTACATCCATTGTAAGGTGAATGAACTATCTTACTGTCTTAAACTTGATTTAGAAATGTTGAGAGATTAATATCTTCAGCTGGTCTTAAATCACGCTTGCTTATAGACAATATAGGTATAGCAAATAGCGAGCAAAGTTCAGTGCTATTAGTTGCAAGGCGGGTTTCGATCGGTCGATCTATCGGCCGATGCATTTCTGTGTTCTTTAATTATATGTTGTCGTTTGATTTTAGACATTAAGATATATAGTCCTGCTTTTTTAATATATTTTTTTACTGATCCATTCCCATGATATGATGGTGTCTTTAATATAACAATCTTATGCTTCTCGATAAGACTAGCTCCCATAGAGCTCCGAAACCATAGAATAAAGTACTTGAAGCCGTTCTGACTGCTGGGACTAATTATTAAGGCCCCTTCCTCTGTGTAAGGCAAGTCCAAATCCATTAACGAAGTCCATTAGGTATCTAGGGTTTGTAGAAGTCACACGTTTTCGAATTTATGATTCTACATAGACTCAAATATTTAAATAAATTAGCACTAAGAACTTAATAGTAACATAAACTTGAATGATTGGGTGTCAGGCTTTTAGGCAAAGGAAAAAAACAGCCAAGTGCGTGTCGGACATGCACAATGAAGGGTTCCGTAGTTTAATAATAATAATAATATAATAATATTCCACAACTTTCACACAACGCCATCTAGTCCCAAACTAAGCAGAGCTTGTGCTATGAGTACTAGACAACTGATAAACATACATATATATTTCTAAATACATACATATTATAGATAAATTACACCCAGACAAAGAACAAATGATCGTGCTCATCACACAAACATTTGTACTAGGTGGGAATCGAACCCACGACCTTGGGCATAGCAGTCAGGGCCACTGACCACTAGACCAACGGGCCTGTAGTTGGGATGAGTTTACACTAAAAACAAACTTACAACATTGTAGTTGAAAAACAACAACAACAACAACAGTAGTTGAAAAACAGTTGTAGTTGAAAAACAACAACAGTGACGTATACTCGTATACATGTATGGAAGAACTTGTCACAGTCAATTTTCCAACTGCAAATGTAAGTTTGTAATCGCAAAAAATATGATAAAACTACAAATTAAAGATTTTAGGACTTTTTCCTTTCCTTGGGCTGAGTGTTGAGTGTGTGTTCTTACCAAATTGCATGATTCCGAGTCAACGGAAAGTACCTTATAGGTTTTGATTTATTTAGGAGTATCAATACATGTCGTATAAATGGCCGTATTTTTTTAATGCGTTGATACAAGCTTGATTCTTTTAGAGCTCCAAGGCTTGATACCCTAAAAAAAAGTCTTGACAGACGGACAGACGGACAACGAAGTGATCCTATGAGGGTTCCGTTTTCTCCTTTTGAGGTACGGAACCCCAAAAAAACAAGTATATATAAATTAGCCTATTAAGTTTTCAAGTCTCTTAGTTCGAGACATTATCGTGCGATACGAGGACAGGACCAATCCTGCGTTAGTCACATTCAGGCGCTATTTGAGAGAGGGTGTCAACCTATATTTCAGGTTGGGGTTTTCACAAGAAATTTCTTCACTATTTCAGTACGATTGCATGCCATTTGACATCTAAACATGTGCACCAATTGCTTGTCACCCATGTAGTGACAAAGCCAGCGCCCTAATTACGGAAAACAGTTTCAATCACAATCCGAGAGTTTTCAAGGATATTTCAAATCCATTGCTTCATGGGTTTAATAAATTTGTCTGATCAACAGCCTAAATAACTCAATGGACGTAGCTGAGCTGTCAAAATGAAAGAAAATGCGATCAATTGTAATATTATGTGCGTTACGCATTTACCCCACAGGTGTATAAAATATTCTGGTTTCTTAAAGTAGGTATACCATGATAATAAATATAATATATTGAACGATTAAAATTCAACAGCCTCGTCTCAGCTACCTTCTGCCGTTGATTGGCTATTGGTTAGGCGCCAAGGTGTCTAGTGCGTTATGTGATAATGTCATCATCATAAGATGATGAGTTCTATAAAGTATGTATAAATAGAATATATAATGAAATAAACCAAATAAGAGCATCATTTATCGCTTCCGTGTTTAGAAATATGTTTTCATTCGTCCGCATGACAGGATAACCTTCCAAACAACAATTTCGAGACTTGTTACTTATGTTTACCCTAATAAGATACGACATACAAATTAAATTAGCTAGCAAAACTCTGCAGACGTGATAGGTATCGATATCTCAAGACGATAAAATAAAAACAATTTAATGTTTTTTTGGGGGTCACGACCGCTGGTAGTTTTTTTACTTGAAGTTTATGTAGAGAAATTCTGTTTTTTTTATCGTGTTTAGACCATCACGAACTATCACGTCTGCAAAGAATTTCCAAAAAAAAAAAATAACTGATATTTCAAGTGACTACACTAACTGCGGTCGATGACCCCACAAAAAACCATGAAAATACTATTTTTTTTTTGTCTAGAATTTTGTTGTATTGTCAAAATTAAAGGGATTGTTTCCGAGTGAGTTACTAAGCCGTGCATTTAGGGTGCTAAACTTAAAATTGTCTGAAATCGATAACATGCAGTGAGCAAGCGTGGAGATCACTGTATATTTCGTAGCGGAAATTCGTGGTACTACGTCGAGGGAAAGTTATATAGCTTGCTCGCTGATCGCCATGTATGTAACATACGTAGTTCAAGCATAATGCAATAGATGTCGTTAGATGCTACAAAAAAAAAAAAAACATATAAATGAAAATGTTTCAATATATTTTCTCTTCAAGCTTAACTTTAACATTATATTTTTCTAAAGGCATCAACCTAATAAACTAGACTTTTATTATTTTTCTTTTATTTTTGTTAAATATAATTAAATACAAACTTCTACCTACCTTTTTTTGTTGATAGAAGATGATAAAAGCTTTTATATATATTATGTAGATCGACATTCGATCAATGTTATTTACAAATAATATAATATTCGACTAATTATAAGTAAACACATTCTTTCAATATTCATATTGTTAAGTTTCATATTTCAGTCAATCAGAGGAAATAAAAAATGTTTTGTTATTTTCCTAGATCGACGTCGTGAGTGGGGTAGGTAGGTACACACGACGACGATCAAGCTTTATATTTCCAGTTTTAGCTGACCACCCATTGTACGGGCATTTCGTACAATGAGAAGTCAGCTTATACTGGAATAGTATAAGTTTGTTATGTCGTCATATATATACGTATAAAATGATTACATAAGGGACATAAAAAATCCCATGATAATATGTTTTAATTAGATACCTATTTTGTTTAATATTATAATCAGAATTGTGAGAATTTTTGAATTATTAGGTAATTACAATTGACTCTGCCAAGAGTAATCAGAGTTAGCACTCTGTAAGTACAGACTCGCCCCGCAGTACAGGTAGCGTATAAAAATATAATTTCGGTTTAAATATCAGAACTTACTTACATATCCGGTGGGATTTTGGGCCAATAAATAACAAGTCGATTATTTAGCTAAGACATATGCTTGCTAAACGTGAGCTGATAACTGTACCGCCCACGGCCCACCTCATACATACTGATGATACTAACAAATGAGTCTGCCACAATCTTAATGGATTAATAAGTAGACAAATGTGCGCAACAACATTCAGATGAACCGTTATCCGTATAATATAAATATACATAAGGTACAAAAAAAAAACATAGACTCATTATCATCAAAACGGTGCAAATTTAAATTTATTTGAAAACAAATTATCCGCTAAAATTATGACTTCACGCGTAACTACATACGTGGTATTTTGAAAGCAATTTTAATAAATCAGTATGGGCACCTTTTGACTAGGACACCGTTTAAAAGTAATTAATGGAGAAACTAAAGACAGGTCGTCATAGAAATAATTCTTTAATTGGTAGTTATAAGTTCACGCCAATTTATTGAAGAATAGACATAGATACCACATCACATGAATCAAAAGAACGACAGGCCGGGAATTATCGACGCTAAATTAAAGCCAAATCAAGATCAGAAGTTTTCTGACAAAAACTAAAAATAACACATTAAGTATACAGAATGATGTATGAGCTGGTCTCCTTCAACAAGACCTGGTCCTTAGTAGCTTAAAACAGATACAAGTGGAAAGAGAGTAGGGACGCCTTTGCCCTGCAGCGGGACATAACAAAACAATAACATCTAAAACTACAAAAATAATAATAACAAGTAAGAAGCACTATAGAAAAGTGTAAAAAAAACCTACTTAGTTGGCTCTATCTGATTAATTATTTCATATGACGGATTGACACATCTACGGTGACTCATACGCTTATAATATAAAGCTATACGAGGTATATATTCAACGATTAATACTGCACGCATCCAAAAGCGTTTACTCACACAGGTCGCTCAGATGTGTCTCCGAATTAATGGCTTTCTATATATATATCTACTTTATATTTTATAACTTTTACGGTTTTCTGAATGAGACTAATCCAAAAGTAATAATGAAGACAAAAGAAAGCAACCTTTGCATATACTGTTATTATCGAAGCCAAGCCTTTTAGGGCGATTGAGAAAAGATGAAGTGTAGGAGGCAGGTCTTAGAATAAAGACAAAATCTCCGTATAAGGTCGCACCACAGCAGGCAGAAAAAGAAAATAAATTTGCCAAGCAATTAACATTAAGAGCCGGACTGTAAAATTCAAGTCAAATATCATAAAATAATTTATATTGTTTGCCACGGACACTAAAAGTTGCCTATTAACGCCTAGGGCAATTTAATTAAACGAGTGGGCAAAGCGACCTGTTGATCAATACATCAAAATGTCCATTATGTTTATTAGCTTCTTACGGTACTCACATTATGTGTTATGAACTAGTCAGGCATGAATAGCAAAGTAAATTGAATATATCAATAGAAAATACAGCGCTCGTAAAAATATCTTTCAGCATGTCATCTACAAATACACAAAATATTCTAATGATCATTTTAAAACAATTTTCAATAAACACTATATTTTTTGTCGTATGCGAACGAACAATCATAGTACTGTTAACAGAGACCATGGCAGCAAGAAGAAAAAATGGAATAATTGCTTGACACAATTGCTCCTCTCCAATACCTTCGACGTATGATTACTACATTCAAGAACTATAAATGGATAATCAAAACTACGTTTGTAAAATAATAGTAGAGAAATTATATTTAAAAACAGATCTGTCGTAGCGTCTATATTAAGAACCGTTTCTTATGCTATAAAGTCGAAAACTTGTAATTTTACGATGAGGATATAAAGTGAGAGATCGATGTTTGTCATGCATTTCTGTTTGGTCTGCACCATGAATAAGATAGGAAGTGTGTTGGTTGTTTATATGTTAGTTGTGGCCGCAACGGGAACAGGTAATCGTAGATACATCCTTTTGTTTATAGAAATTAATAAAATATCAATAAATTCTGAACAAGATGACTTGGCGACTTTTTATGCATAATTAACCACTGAACGGAAATAAGATTTGAATAATTTTGTGAAGAATTTTAGACATTTATTAAAATATATACTAGATTCTTATTTTAGGCTTTATTAACATTTTTTTTTTCTACTTCTAGCGGAACTTAAATCCAAGAGTCAATCCAGCAGCAAAGTCGAACAAGCAAGTAAGACAAAGGGATCAACCACAGCCAGCAAAGCATCGACACCACACCATGTATCCGCTCACGCCTCTTACAACAATGGGATGGGCGTCGCCAGCATCGCCGGCATAGAGTCCAGGAACGGCAGACTGTCCTCCATGACCGGCGTGAAGTTTTACCCACCCATAGACTCATCTATGATCAAGACAGATAGTAAAGGAAATTTTATCTTCAAATCTACTGATGGCAAAATGCCGATGCCTATCACGATCACAAAGCAAGGCGACGGTGTCTCAGGAATCATTCAAATCATGCCAGGTTCAGTATCAGTGTCGTCTACAGCTAATTCTGGATCTGCTTCAGCCTCTGCAGGACCTAAAATTCATGATTTCAATCCTTGGTCAAGTTCATTTATGAAGCCCATTATGAACGATTTATTTTTCCCTGATCCTTTCCCAGCGTTCCCTAGTATATCGAACTCTGCATATCACACTAGGATGTCAGAGCCTTCGTTTCATAGGATACCTGAGCCATCGTTTCCGAGAATATCACAGCCATCATACTCTAGGATATCACAACCATCATACTCGAGGATACAGCAGCCTGCGTTCACCCCAAGGATGCCAGATCCATGGAAGGACATGTTCAAACACAGTCTACCACAACATGATGACATGATGATTCCTGGATGGTACTACCCGAGCTATAACCCCTATTTAAACTTCTGGTAATGCGTTTGAAATAAATCGATAAAACTCCTTTTGTTTTTTTTTTCTATATCAACTAGTTGCCTGGTAATCGTCTCGTTTATAATTAATGTCTTGAGTGGTCTCGACAGCTACTGTTAAGATAAAGCTAGTCTCTTTTTAGTTTATGCAATTAGAAGGAACCACTCAGGAATTATGAGAACATGGATGAGCTTGAGAAAGGGCCCGTGGCTAAATAATAACAGCCGCACAAGTCGATCGATCAGGCTAAGCTACGCTTGCCGCGGTTGGTCTGTGGATGGGTGACCATCTTTACATACCGAAGACCTCTCCATGCCTCGGAAAGCACGTTAAGCCGCTGGTCCCGGCTGTCATTCGTAGATCTTTGAGTCGTTAGTCGTCAGAAGCCCGAAAGGCTGACAACCAGTCTTACCTAGGGGTATCCTATTACCCAGTAACTGGGTTGTGGAGGTGAGATAGGCAGTCGCTCCATGTAAAATACTGGTATTCAGCTGCATCCGGTTAGACCGGAAGCCGACCCCAATATAGTTGGGAAAAGGCTAGGCAGATGATGATGGATGAGCTTGAGAAATTGACTTATACCTACTGTTGTCTTCGGGATTCACGAAGGACTGCGATGTTACTGACAAAAGTTCAATGACACTTATAAACACAGGAGAAAAAAAGTAATGCATGTCTCCCAGGGTTACATAATTATTATTTCATTATCTTGAGAGCAAAAACAAGAATCATATAGATCTGGGCAATTCGCCAGATCGAAAAACAGACAGCAAAAAACCAAAACAATATTATATAAGATTAACTAGCGGCCCGCCCCGGCTTCGCACGGGTGCAATGGAGAAATACTGATAATTTTAGAGCCATTATTTCTCGTAAAAAGTATAGGATAAAAAAGGTTATTGTGGGTTATCCCTAAGAGATAGACATATACCATCGCGGACTTTTTTGTAGACCTTTTTAAAGTGTAAAATACTGTAGTACATTATTTTGATCCTCGACGGGTTCAGCCAGCGTTTGCAATGTAAGCGCAAAAAAATGTGTTTATTTACGACATTACATTAGAAACCTCTAAAATTACCAGTGTTTCTCTACTATGTTATGCATGTATTATACATATAAACCTTCCTCTTGAATCACTCTATCTATTAAAAAAAACTGCATCAAAATCCGTTGCGCAGTTTTAAAGATCTAAGCATATATAGGGACAGACAGACAGGGAAGCGACTTTGTTTTATACTATGTAGTGAAGAGAAATCTTTTAAATAACATCGCATAAGGCAAAATTTATGACCAAAATAAAATATTAAACCGCTCGATGAGGATAATTAATTATAACCATAAAAGAAGGAATCGCAAAAATGAATAATTTAATGATGTGTTAGAATTTTGAAAGCTTCATTGGTTTATAGGATTTAAGGCTTAACAGGAGACACGGCGTAAAAGATTTTCGTTAATGGAAATGATATCGAATCTTGTCTTCATATATTTAGCACTCACATTTCGTTGATATCGTCAGTACGGTATGCCGCGGAAGGCTTCGGTATGCCGCGGAAGGCTTCAGTGCGCCGCGGGGCCATAGAAATGGCAATGCTTTACCGTGTCATGCCGGGTCGTGTCGCCTAGTGCGCGACGCCTACTGCATATAGCTGATGGGTGAACAACTTATAATCTCGTTACTTATAGAAAGTATCGTGTTGGTTAAACTAAAATGCGGTGCTCTGCCAATTAACTATCTTGATAGTCAATTATTAAAAGCCCGCTCGTTTACGCCCAAAGTTATTCAGTTGCAAAATGATAATCAGCGCATCCTCTTAATTCTGATTCACGAAAGAATTATACTGTACAGCGAGGACTAGTCCTTTTGCCAACCAAGGTGAGAGCACATCAAGTAGTCTGCTTGTCTATAGATAAGATAAATAAATCATTTATTTATTGCACATAAAAGAAATTGCACTACACACAAAAGTACAATTAAATGATAACAAAGTGCTTGATTATAAATAAAATGCAATGAGCCAATATACAAAAAAAAAAAAAACATTTGAATGAAAGAACATGAATTCTTAACTATGACATACGTTGATTCAAATAAAGAACAACAAAGTGTGGTGTGCCTCTCAAGGTTGCACCAAAATGAAGTCCAGCTCATCACGTGTCAGGAAAATATAATTTGACGTCCGTATGATACTGCAGGATATTTATCTTGCAGTGTCATGAGGACGTCGGCCGACGAGATAAATGTGCATATTATTGGTGTTATAAAGAAGTGTTGCATGCGGAGTGAAATTATTTACAATCAAGTATTTTACAATAAAGTTTAGCATTGGGAAATGATCTTGTTCGGTGATATATGGCTATCCTTTGTTAGAAATGAAGCCAGTGTAAAGTCCATAGGTGTACCTAGATGCCTTCAGTTATGGCCTTTTACGGGCACGTGAAGGCAATGTAAGTACACCTAGTTCTTGTAGGTTGTGATTATTCACCAAGAAAGATGTTGATATCACCATCAGATTCGTTTATGGAGACAAAAACTAGGTAGCGCGGGCAGGTGACGCAATGTCACCTGCCCTATCACTCGCGCTATCACTTCGTTTACGCTTTGTGTGTTTATTTTAAGTTCTTTTTGCTCATTTCTTAAGGGTAATAACGTGATGCAAAATAGCCTTCCTCAAGAATCTGTCTATCAAATGCAAAAGTAATTTTTCAAATCCGACCGGTAGTTCCAGAGATTAGCGCGTTCACCCACGAAAACGAAACACGTTCGAAAAATTTGTTCAACCGTTTGGGCACGTTTCCTATCGACAGCGATGCGGACGAATTTTTTGATGCCTTTGATTAAGTGCCCTCCTTTTTATATACTTGTACATATTATTATTAGGTATTATTTTAAGACTCAGTCCTATGTCTTTTTCTCTTCGATTCATCTCTATCAGTTGTCATCTCATTGTTCAGTTCCTTAAGATCCGCTATAAGACGTCTTCTAATACATGTATTATAACGCACCTCGTGTTGGTGACTATAGATATTAAAACCAAGTATCCTCATGATGATTTTCATTCTTTAAAACTCTTCAGCTTTATTATTAGTATAGATAGTATATTATATTATATTATAGTATAGATATAGGTATTTTGAAAATTACAGCATGTAGTCACGTCTAGAATGAAATAACAATAAAACGTGTTTGATCGAGATTATAGATCTATAAACAGATCATTGCTCTCGCGGCGCATCCGTAGAAATGATCTACAAAACTGAATGGTGTCTTTTTATTGCAACCTGCTCAATTATGGGTCTGTTGACTCTGTACTCTTTATTGACTCCAACGCTAATATTGAACTTATCTATATAATTAGTGGAATCGGATAAAAGTACCTGTTGGTGAACTTGTAATTTTCCAAGCTTTGCATTTTAACAGACATTTAATCTATGGATTGTTGCAGTAGAAAGCAAGCTAGAAAAGCAGTTACTACAAAAACTGTCATAGGAATTACAAAGGTTCATAATTCTTGCTTTTCCCGAAGTTCGAACTAAGTGAGCGCTGAAAATTAGTTTTAATTTATTTTTCAATTTTAAATAACACGTCAAAGCTAGAAACAGTGAACTGAAAATGTAATAATAATACCTAGGTACGATTATTAAAACTTAATGATGCTGGTACATTGTGTAACTACGATAATCTCTTCTAGAAAAATAATACTTAATTAAAATGCTTGATACATAAATCGTTTAGCAGCCTAATTGCGTAACACACTATCAAGAACAATCTGAATCCTTTTGAAGGATCACCTTTTGAAGCATCTAATCCATTGCTTCATAATGTTCGAAAAATTTGTTATTTAATATACTTACAAGCTTACATTTTGACGAGTTATGCGAACATAAATATAGGGAACAGCTGATTTTTTTTCGCGAATTCAGGTTTGGTCCCATAGTAAAAGTTGTTCATAATGATGAGTACAATGCCCCCTTAAGAGGTTGTGCGTTATTTAACTTATACCTTGTATATATAATTATACAATGTGTAACGTTAAATGCGCAAAACCTCAGACACCCCAACTGATTTTTAATTCAATTGACCTATTTCAGAGAGAAAATAAGTTATTAAAAAAATTGTAAATGTTTTATGTGCTGTTTTAGTTTTACTGGCCATTCTGATCGTTTCTTGCGTCTGCGACGACGCTTTATCGAGGGAGGAGTCGTCACCGGGCCGCTGCGGCTGCGCTGACATTGGCTTGCTTGACCTATTAATAAATAGACACGGCAACGTTTTTAATGAAGATTTTTTGAAAAATGTGACCTATATTAAAAAGTGGTTCAATTAATTATGCTCGTTATTCTGATCAAACTATTTTCAGGTTTTGCGCATTTAACGTTACACGTTGTATATGCTTGTATATTTGTATGTTCGAAAAATTTCAACGTAAATAACGCAATGGGTGTTGTTGAACTATCACAATGAAAGCCATGGCTACTGTTAGTGTATTGCGCAATTACCTCGCAGGTCTTTGGAGTTTCTTTAAAAAATCTAAAAGTTAATAATTAATTAATAACTAATTAACACTTCTTTGACTGGGTGTAATTTATTTATATGTATGTATTTAGAAATATATTATATATGTATGTTTATCAGTTGTCTAGTACTCATAGCACAAGCTCTGCTTAGTTTGGGACTAGATGGCGTTGTGTGAAAGTTGTGGAATATTATTATTATTAAAAAAAAAAGTATATTTCTATGGAGAGAAGCAACTGGTCGGTAATTTACCACTTTACCATAAACGCAAGTTTTATTTAATAGCTAAGTATTTGATTTATGCGTGACAGTTATAAGTTTTATTGGAAAATCCATAAAACACATGACCAATAAATAAGATTTTCGGAAAACTAGTTTTTAAATACAGGTTCTGTAGTTTATAATTTGCTAATCAGTGGAGAAGAACAGGGATCGACAGTTAACACCCTGGTGATAGTCGAGGGGTCAGGAGTTCAAATAGTTTGATGATATATTGGTTAGTGTGTAGTATTTGGTTCCAAAATTAACACCGTTAGAAGTTGGAGATACCATAAGTCAATAAGACCTTGTCTAGCTAGTCAGAAAAGCTCTTTCGCATCTTAGTGCTAATACACACGAGCGGCACGTTGTCGACGGCTGCAGTTGTTTCTGCCTTTGGCGCCTGCCGCTCGTGTGTATGCACACAGTGCTCATTTACACGAGTGGCACGCGTTTAACGCTTAACCTTACAGATTTATGTGAGCAATATATTTATGACTAAAGTTGTATTTTTTAGATTTCGCTGACTTTTCAGAAATAATTTTATTTTTTATTTTATTTTATTTATTAAGGGAAAATAAACAACTACGACATGTATAGTACATAAGATTAACCAAATTATAGGTAGTAATGTTGCAGTCCACTGCATTATCCACAGATAAAACATATTTAGAGACCAGTGCAGTGGTTGCCACTAGATGGGCATTACTAAAGAATTAAAGAATAACAACATTTGGAAATAAATAATTAGATAATAAGGTTACTATAAAGCTAGTTATTACAAAATAAACCAAATCAGCTCAGAAATAATTTCATTAACTTGAACATTGTAATAAAGTAATTATAATAATAAGATTACAATAAAGATATTTTTTTATAATATTAGTTTTTTTTTTCGAGCATGAAAATATATCAGTATCAATGAAATTTGAATTATAGGATTCCAACGTTCTATGAATAGGACAGCGTAACTCGTAAGCCAGAATTTGTTCATATAAACCCACAACGTCTAAAGTTTCTGCCATGATACTATGTTTTCGCATTCATTATTAACCGTCAGAATTCGTCTATTGTCTTCTTCTCAATACTAAAAAAAACTCTCTCTTGCTCTATCTGTCTCTCTCTCTAGTATTATATAATGGCAGAGCACACCTGTGCTGTGAACACTATTCATTTATTCGTTTATTTTATTTCAGATATAAATCTAGTCCATAGTTTTACACTCATTGGTACCTACATTTAAATTATAAACTATTTTAAATTGTACTCAGTTAAAAACCCTAAATAAATTGTGATTAATTAAATTGAAATATTCAACAGACTCATTAAAAAAAAAAAATTACAAACAAATTATAAAAATGTCAGAACCGTATAAAAAATAATAATAAATAGTAAAATATTGAATATAAAATTGTAAAATGTTATAAAAATTTCGAAATATTAAAAATAAAAATTATAAAAATTGCAAACAAAGTAATAATAAGTACTCCAAAAAATCCATGCTAATTATTTTACATTTCTACCTTCTCCAAGCCCGAGATATGGGTGCATGTAAGGCCTGCCAGTGCTGTATGAAAGGCCCGTCCAACCTACTGCCAACAACGGTAAGAAATCTGTTGTTGTTGCTATGTTCAGACGCCAGCACATCAAGCTACCCGCAACTGTCAGATTTTCCCTTTGAACCTTATACTTTAGCGATAAAGTTGAAAATCTATTAAAGAAATCTGACAGATTGTAGTAGCTTGATGTGTTGGCGTCTGTACCTATACCTACCTTACCTATAGCTACCATTTACTGGGTACGTCGCTCGTTGACTTGATTGTGCTCTGGCGGCTGAATGTATGTCATGCTCACTCAAATGTCTCGCTGGTGGCGTGTGTGTTGGTTCATTAAGTTCCCTTCAAAATGGTTGAGCTGAATGGTGCTGATCCAAACGTCATGTTCGTGAACGGCCGCCGTCAGTAGAGACTGGTCATCTCTTAGCTGCCACGGCTTATTTTAATTTGTGATGTTTTTTTTTTGTTTTAGCTTTTTTATAACGGACGCTTTTAACGTGCACGTCTTTCTACATCGTCCTCACATGTATAATTTCAACATGAATGATGTTCCCAATATTTTTTTAGCAATTTTATGATTTTTAAAAGAGTGTCCGTGGAGTTTATTGCCCGTTCTTCTCCACGGGTCCCTACTACGCTTTGGAATGGGCAACTAGCTTCATCTTTCTGACTGACCGACCACTTGACAATACAAAAGTGCCTGTAATTAGTTTATATAAAATAAATTCTTTGAGTTTGAGCTTTGATACGTAATAGGAAGCAAAGCATAAGTAAAACAAGTTCTTATTAACACATCTGCTTCTTGAATAAGACAACGTTAAAGTGCTTTATAAAGCTGAGATCAAATCGTATGAATATGTGTCAGCAAGCGCGATTGGTCGCGAATGTGTATGAGAATATTGTGCAACCACCGTTTGAGATATATGGTGCGCATTTATTATCATAAGATGAGCGAATAGCGGTGATACCGGTTAGACTCATCATCTGCCTAGCCCTTTCCCAACTATTTTTTGGTCCTTTTCCAGTCTAACCGGATGCAGCTGAATACCAGTACTTATTTTACATGGAGCGACTGCTTATCTGACCTCCACAACCCTGTGACTGGGTAATAAATACGATACCCCTTGGTAAGACTGGTTGTCAGACCGGTTAGTCTATGTGACAATATTTCGTTTATAGATCGAAAATCGATTGTATTTAATTTAATAAGAGAAAATAAATATATACCTACTTACATGGGGTCAGCGTTTTGGCTTATTAATTTTATGCAACAAAAAAGTACACGTTTTATAATATTAACCTCTTATCACTTCTGTGCGCTAGTGTCCTTTTCTGTATACTTTATTGCATACAAGTCAAAATGTGCAATTTCGTGCGAGTCGCCCATAGAAAAATTTAAAAGTGACGATTCGCACTTTTCAGTCCGCATTTTGGTGATAATAATGAAATAGTAGGTATTAGGTATTTATTCTAATGTTAAAAAAGTTCAAATATATTTTTTAAATAATATTAGTTAGGTACAGAAGTACTTATATTATTTTGTTTAATATGAATATCTGTCACTTTTGTCTCCTACAGATTTAATTATTTATACTTTATTGTACATTAGAAAATACATAACAAGAAAATACATTTCATACTGCAAAACATACAATGGGCGGCCTTATCGCTTTCTGCGATCTCTCTGCCAGGCAACCTTTGAACGGAGGGTGATTGAAACATTTTAGACACAAAAACTAGCATAATATTATTACAACAAAGACAGCTCACTCGCTACTCTTACTGTTATGTGCCCTCCTTTATAGACTTGGAAATCGCACCCCCACTAGTTGCAGTCTTATGCAATTAAAACAGTGTTATTCTGCAAATAGTAGCAGGTAAATAATGCAATAAAAAAACTTTAACTTACAACAAAGAAAACATTAGGAGAAAACTTGTACGTCACAAGTCATGCCTATCGTTGCATTTTAGTGTATTTAACCATAGTTGCTTAAAAATATAGCAAGTAAAATTACACTACCGTATACTTACTACCAAGTTTTCGTCATCACGATTTTGAAAAGGTTACCTACATGCAAATGTATGTACAACTTCTTAAAATTCAATACAGTCACTAAAATAGTGATCTTAAAATCCTTTACACAGTAACTGCTTGACCCGTTAGAGAAAGGTCCGCTATAAGAACTCGTAAATGACACTCAAACTATTCAACGCGGGTTTTCCTCAGTTTTGGCTTCAAAGGCATTCTACTAACACGACACGGTACTTGGTAGATGTAGCAAGAGAAGCATTCAATTCAAGCGTCATTGGAACTTCTTCATGACAAGCCCCTTTATTTTTTATATATTATTTTTATACATTTATTTATATTATTAGCCTTTTTATTTCTAAATTTTGCTTAAAGTTAAGTAATGAACGTCACTTAACTTTAATCATCGTTTAGAAATAAACCCCATAGTGCTTGTCGTCTTTAAATTGTTTCTTTAAAACGTATTTTTTAATTTGCTAGACCAAAATGACAGCTAATTCATACTGAGTGGTGTCGATTAAGTTATCACATTAAATAGTACAGCGGTCTTTGCAAGTTGATATCAGTCTGTTAAAATAATAAATTAAACAATTTTACTAAAAATAGTATTATTTTTTCAAACAAAATAAATAGCGTAAAAATTGCCAAGAAATAAACCACCCTTGGTAAAAAGGCACTAGACACGCGCGGGGCAATGGTGTCAAAAATTCAAATACAAACATAATAGTGTTTAATAGATGTTTGAATTAATGTGATAGGGCCCGTCCCCATCGCCACGTACAACGGCACGGCGGGCGCCATCACCGTGCAACGGCACGGCGCATAGGGACGGGCTCATAACCTAATTGCCTCATTGTTTACTAAATAATGTCTATTCTATTCTATTTTTCTGTATGGCAATGGTACTAAATAATGTGATGTTGACAAAAAAAGGTCGATCGTAGCTGTCATTTTAGTCTAGCAAATTAAAATCTGAGGTTGGCAGGTACTTATTGTACTATAATTCTATTCTAATTCTAAAATCATATTTTATTTAAAAATTAGAGCATCAGAAACAATAACACTTTCCACTGTACTAGAAAAATAATAAAATGCTAACTTGTTACAGAATAGCGCACACTTCCAATGACACGTCAAAACGCCGCTTGCGCAGTATTCAGCGCGCATGCGTCAAGATGCGAGCCCTTCTGCTGATCTCTCTGTTCGCCATCGTGTACCTCGCTACTGCAGTTCCAGCAAGGTCCAAGCTACAGACCGGAGCCAACGGTGCGTACCCAAGAATATAATTTAAAATAGTTATAGTACGACCACGGTCAAAGATTCCATCGGGCTTTTATCTTTGGGAAAGTCGAAAGACAAATAAAATGTCACGACCAATAGAAATCGTTTTCTCTGAGTGGAATACCTCTTATATTCGCGTCTAAATCATAGCAGGTACTTGTTGGATCAGCCATATTTTATTCGCCCCTCGGTTTTCCCGAAGACTACCGATGGAACCTTTGAACGTGGTTGTACTAATATAGGTACTTGTATAAGCAATAATTATTATGCACCGTACGTCCTGCCCCTCGATCGTAGTATAATGAACGAACTATAAACTGCGTTGGCTTCTTTTGATAGATTTTTAATTCTAGTGATCGAAGTTCCGATAAATAACAATAAAGTTTAGTTCTAAACTCGTACGTGAGAGATTGCGTTTTGTCTTTATTTAGTTGGTGACTGTTCTTTTGCTTGGCGAGTATTCAAGGTTGACGTGACAAAGTTAGTGTAACTTACTTTTAACTGTACCTACGCGATTGTAAAAAATGTGTGAACCGATGCTTGTAGACTGTTGTGTTTTGATAAAAACTCAATTTGCCAAATAAAAAAAATATTACCTATTCGTTACAGTCTGTAATTGTAAACGAACTGTAATATTTTACAAGCATAATATTTTTTGGAACGAAGTTCCTTATCGCACGTTATACGAATACTCTGAACACTTGTGAATGAGAGGTAGATCAAAAAAGTATAACATTTTGATTTTCACGACACTTTTGTTACGTAACAAAAATAGTAACGATCAATATGTTACTCTTTCGCCACATGTGCTAAAACCAACGGAACCTCGTTCCAACCGGGTGTCCCACGACACTTCTCGACTGTTTTAGCTTTCCTATAGTTAACTCGGCTGTTTGTCACACACATAATAACACAGTATAATAAATGTGGACCTGTTTTAACCATGATTACTCATGCTTATCTGGTTTGGTCCTACACTAGATAGGAAGTATGACTAATGTAATAGGTAGGTAGTCTATAGCAGAACACATGATGTTTCTAAAAGGCAATAACTACTAATGTATTAAATACTATTGCATCTGGCCGAATACGGTGTGGAGCACAAAACAAGAAGAATTTACGACGGAGAAGTGCCAATACCTCCTAACTGACATTTTTTTTGAGAAATTTACTTTTTTTTCGTTTTGAATTAAAAGGCCTTATTCGCATGTTTTAGTGTATTTTTAGTCGCAACAGCATTAAATTAAAATGTGTAAATATGTACCTCCCAACTAAAAAAACGTGTCTATTTTGAACGTTTTGTTTCAGTTTGTGTAAATTTTTGACTTTGTTTTAGGAGGTATTAGCACTTCGCCGTCGATTAGTTTGATAACTTATGAATAATGTCGTAGTTAAAACAGCGGGGTAATTGCGTAACACACTATCAGTAGCAATGGGTTTCATTTGGACAGTTCAACAACATTCACTGCTTTATTTACGTTGTTGAGCAGACACATTTTTGCAACATATGGAGCAATGGATTAGCAATATGCTTCAAAATTATTCAAATTCAGAGTAATAGTGTGTTACGCAATTAAGGTGCTGATACGTCAGCTTTCATTTAAAGTTAATTTAATATATTACATTTAGGCGAGTTGCCTAAACAAGATTTCATAAATTATAATGTGAGTAAGGACAAGGTTTTCATTGAAGATATAACAGTTTTCGCAACAGTAAATTGTTCACTGGTGAAAGTTAACAGAATGTAATTGTTTAGATACTCACCAGTGTTGTGTTAAACAATTATGAAAGCAGTCATAGTTGGGTAACTTATAGGAGAAGGTCGGATAGCCCCGGACACTTAAATAAATTGTAAATAAAAGTACCAATTAATGAAATTTTTGTCTTTGTTTTGTACTTAAAATTAAATTTATTTATTTATTTATTCCACATCACTATCATTACAGGAATTTCCTAATTCAATAGTGTGGCCACAATTAGAGTTTTATTATTTGCCATAACATATAATGTACATCGTGGTTTTTGTGAACTCACTCAGAGAACAAGTAAAAAGATCTATCCCGTCTGCTACGTCATTAAGTGCACGCAAGGTGCGCGTTATAGGAGCTTTACCCCGTAGATTGGTTGGTTGGTTGGTTGGATTGGTAAATTAGGGAATTCTTTGATAATATTAATGAAACATTACTAATCATATCACATTTTTAAAGGAATGTAGTACGAATTATTTGCTGTTATATTTTTGGTGAAACAAATAATTGCGGGTAGCCCTGGACATAATAATCAATCGTGGCCGAATCGTTTCTTGGCCTTAAAAACGTCACAAATGTAATAAATATCCGCAGAATCTAAATAAACACAGTACTCATGGGCCCAGTCCTTACATTTTTGGCACTGTATCCAGTCCTTTTCAAATTTTTCTCGGCATAATTATGATACATTCGGTCTCCTTTTCTCGATCTTCTTGAGAAAGAGTTTGATTTTTTTTTGTTTTCTACATCTTTTCAGCACCTTTACTTTCTGTCCTTTCTCTTGGTCTTTTTTATTGCCTCTGCTTTTCCCTTTTATTTTCTACTTCTTTTTTATATGGTGAACAGGTTATAATCTCGCTCTCCTGGGTTTTTCGAGCTCGCCTTAACTAGCGTTTTGTTGATGCATCAGGCAATGGTGAGAGCTGTTTTAATAAATTTGTTGACAAAAAACTCTCTCACGACTAACTTACTCGGCTCCTGCACCGCGGCTGATATGGATTTGTTTCTACTCTAGAGGGCACACATTTACAATAACGCTTTGCCTACGCAACGCGTTTAGTTTCTTAAGAATTTAAATGTCCGGGGTTACCCGCTGTCCGGGGTTACCCGACCTTCCCCTAAATACTTATACTCGTATAGTGTAACTAACATCTGCCAGCGACTTACCGACGAACCACCCCGGCGCATCGCATCGCCTGCCCGCGCTATCACTTCTTTTTCATTTCATTTCATTTATTTTATTTTGTGAAACATGGGTGATTACAGGTGTTTTTCAATATAAATGTCTATTTTACAAACCATGTCCCGCCGATAGGCATACAAAATCAGCTTAAGGACAATGTCAAAGTTACACAAGGATGTCAAAAAATATAATAGTCATAATAAAATAAGGAAAATTTCATGAAAATAGGAAAAGATAAAGATACATAATGCCAAAATATTGCAAAAATACAAACATAAAATTACGGTTCAAAATATGTATAACAATTGATCAAAATTTGTCATCTATATAAGTACTCCTTGACTGAATTTTAGCGTTAGTTTTTCGTTTAGCGTTCTTTCTATCTTTTTTCATTTTGCTCGGCTCCTAGCGTGATATTAATAGAATAGAATACTCTTTATTATGTACACCATATAAATTATAGACATAAATATAGAAATTTTTCTTCCGCAAAAATAGGACTATCAAATGCAAAGAGAATTTTTCAAATCCGTCTGCTAGTTCCAGAGATTAGCGCGCTTAAACAAACTCTTCAGCTTTATTAGATATAGACTATTATGAACAATTACTATTTTTGTTCCAACTTGACATACTTGTTGCAACTGTGGCGTCTGAACTTTATGACATTGACGAAATAATACAATTAAACCATACAATGGGAATGGCCCACGGTCTCTTCTTATATAATTTATTTAATAACTAAGCTCTAAAAACATAATACTCAGAAAAGCCACTAACTATATTTGAAAGTTTCATGCGGTTTTCTTCACTACCCAGATTATTCTACAGGGGAACACAACCAAGGAAGAACCAACAAGATCACCAACACAGACTTACATTGGTTGCAATCAATTAATACATCCCAAATGTTTCATTTGTCGTTTACATATATAACTATGTACAGACGCCAGCACATCAAGCTACCCGAAACTGTCAGATTTTCCCAATCAACTTTGAACCTTATGCTTTAGCGCTAAAGTTGAAAATCTATTAAAGAAATCTGACAGATTATAGTAGCTTGATGTGCTGGCGTCTGTACCACCGACCGACCCATGTTGTGTGTGTATCCGACCTATTTTGTCATTGACTGCTAATATTGCCATTCTAAAAGTCTTGTGAAGAAAAGAATTAAACATGAAATAATTATAACTTTCAGATGCTGATGGCCAGCCTTTTGTAGAGGAAGTGGTGGTGGAGTCGGTGCTGCACATTCGTTCTCCATCCAGTCGCCAGGCGCGCACTAATACACAGACAAGTCTGCAAGATGGCGCTCGCGTCGCTGAGGCTAAGATTAATCATTAGATATAAAGGGAAATCTATTTGTTAGTGTTAGCAATACAGGCAAAACAAAAAATAATGTTAGGATAGGTTTTATAATGATAACACTATCAGCAGAGGTTTGAACCGTATTTTATGTCTAAGGGCGGATTTTTCCAACGCCAGATAATTTTTATTCGTGGAATAAAATTGACGTCTGACAGTATGGAAGAACTGTCAAAAATTCAAAATTATTCCTCGGATAAAGTTATCTGGTGTTGGTATGGATCAGCCCATAAAGAAAGGAGGATTTTGAGTTGACCCGTATGTATATTTTATATCTACTCATGTTGTTTTGAAACTACAAATTGGATTGCAATATATGTTTGTAATTGCTTTTAAGAAACATAACCGAGTTTGACTACAGCATGTGGATTCGTTAAAAATCTCACCGTGAGAAGTTACGTGGAGTGAGCTGTCAGTGTCATCCCACTGATGAGGGATCGACTAAGCAAACATTTACAATCATAATCGAGATTTTAATAATATTTTTATTCGCAACATCCCGTCAAGCCAGCTGATATGTCATATTCATGTGTCAAAATCTAGTCGAGCGGAGTGGTTAAAAAAGATTCTATTACTTTCGTTGGTGCTTTAAAACATTATTAGGACCAATATTGGGACGAATATAATTACAACGAATGTAACCAGTGAAGTATTATCAACATGACTAAACCTAATTACTGCTTTAGTATGATGTTTACATACTATTTATAGCTAAATCCGGCCTACAGCCACGGAATATATATGTACTTCATTATCACCAGATGTACGCAGTAAACAAGTTAGGTATAAGTGCTTTAAAATAAATGTTTTTAGTTTAAAAATAATGTGCACCTAATGTATGAATAGAAATTTTGGAACGGAAACGGAGTTTTATTTTGGTTTATTTTGTACACACCATTTTTGTGATTTCATTGGAGTTGTAATCTAGAAAGCCTATGTCTGTTAATCGTACCTACTGTGTAATTTTCTAGAATAATATAATAATACGATATGGAAAGAAGCCTTTTTGTAATGAAATAGAAAAAAAATAGACTAGTATTCAACCCAAACGACTCAATTCATGAACATAACGTTTTAGAGATACTAAGACCAAATTGCCCATAACTTTCCCAATTTAATGACCATAGTAACACAAATCAGAGCATTTAGGGATGTGGTGTGACGCCGCGAATGAAGCAAACTGGAATGGAATATTAAACTAAAGAACACGTGCAATAGTTTGGTACAAATCTACATACCACATTGTTAAATATGTCACGGAAGAACGAATATAAGGTTGCTCTGATGAATTGGAGTTATTTGCATCCAATTTGACTATAATGCAGAGCATCTACTATTTACTCAGACGCTTTCCGCTACTGACGTAGAACAAAGGTTTCCTGGCATTTTCCCACATATCCCTATTAATAAACCTCTCTTTCTATTGATTCATAACTGCTAGGTATTAAGGCTGCTAGCTTTTTATAACCATCATAGATCTAAGTAGCAGCTTGTGCGGCTTTAAACACAATTTGTAGAACAGAATAGAATACTCTATATGTACACCATACAAATTACAGACATAAATATAGAAATTTTACAAAGGGTGACACAATGGTCGGCGGAAAGTAGCTTCAATCTCCGTACTTAACCACGATTCACTCATGTTAGGATCTGAATGCTTTAAAGTCAAGATCAAAAGTCCTAATTTTAACAGAATACCACCCACCAAATCCCACCAAAAACATTTCATGGAAAGTAGGTTGCTAAGACTCACGTACCGCTTTCACTGTTACAAAGTTATCAGATCTACGAGTATTGTAGAGCCAAGTCCTTAACTCTAAAAACCTTACATTTTGGCCAAAATGTTCCACACCGATACTCCTATGGGCTTATGGTAAGAAAATAAGTCACTGGTAGCTAAATGTTGTGTCATTAAAATTAGTTTCTTTATAAGTCTGCTAACTACATCTTTTCCTCAGAATTTGATTTCTTTAGCATTATCCAGGCCGAAGCTAAGAGGGTTTAAAAATACGACGAAATGCTTTAAGAAAAGGTAGATAGTGCCCCCTGCTTTTTATTTTTGACTCCTCTTGGCGATTCTGCATGGGAAAAAGGGAAGGAATGAGATTTATCAAGCTTCACAACGAGGCTAATCACCCAGTACGAGAAAACTGAATTATCGGCTAACTATCTATCCCAAAAGTGTTCCCCACTGCGTCAGTGCGCGGAGTTCACGCAGCCGCATTTTGGGCCTAAGATGTTTGAACTTTTTGTCACTGATACGGTAAGAAAAAGAAGGTGTTGTTAATTATTCTTGTCTCTAATGTTAAAACGAAATACTTCTAACAGAGCCAGTCTATGGAAAATCAGTGTTTATAAACAGGATCTAGGTATGGTAAAATCAAATAGTATTATGCAGGTCTCTATTAACTCGGAATCTCAGCCGTACCACATACAGTTGGCAACAACAAGCCTGTCTGAACTATAAAGCTGTCCGTCGTTGTCACCTGCCTACTCCAAGAACATGTTTACGGAAACAGCACGACCTCCCTGGTTGTAGAAAACGATTAATTTAATTGTTTCTACAAACGTATGATATTATAACATTCTTTCTCTACATGGAAATAAAACGAAACGATGCAAATCAAATAAAATAGAGGTTAGATAATATACTGAATTATGATGCTGAACATCCATTTTCGTATCCACATACCAATTAAATTATGGGTCAGTGCACCAAGTATTTCTAAACTGTCATACAATATATATTAGGCGTCATCTCAATATTTAATTCGGTCCTTAGGTGCGTTACATTTTCAAACTCAAACTCCAAACCATTTATAGCTATAATAACACCAAAGATAAAACAAGATCTGAATTTAGATCTTAGCTAAACAGCCGAAGACGAGAATGGATTTTATGACAAGAATCTCGAAATTAATAGATATAACGTTCCCACTGTTGGGAAAGAGGCCTCCTGTTTGCGAGAGGAAGTGGACTCCACCACGCGGGCCCAGTTGGTAGATGTCAACTTTTTGAGAGCAGTGGATATGACATAATTTATAAAAAGAAATGGACCTAACTGGTTTCGAATCTACGACCTACAAATCGTAAGTCGTGGTACCACCGCTCACACACATTAATAGATGTTTGTTCAATATAAAGGTAAATGAACTTGACAAACCTGACACGAGGTTTTTAAGAAGAGATGATCACATAATGGAATACATTAATTAAGGATCACCGCGATGACTAAGACAATGCTAAAACAAACAAACTTGTCGAACTTTTTGCGATGAGAATAGAAATAGTGTATTTAGGATATTATGTATTGTTATTAGCCTCAGTAAGACGAAAAGGTGTTCGGTGGTAATCGTATGCGCTGAGCGTGTGCGCGGACATCACATTGAGTTGCGCACGCGTCACGCATAATGTGCTGCGAGCCTGTATGTATACGGAGTGTAGCGTAGGCGTAGGAGAGTGTGTTAATCTAGGTTCTACACAATACATTACAAAACAAAAAGAGATTTTGGATCCACAAACAACAGAATAGAATAGAATAGTATTTATTATGTACACCATGTAAATTACAGACATAAAAAAAAAATTCGACCCATATTCATTTCGACCATAATTATCAAAATAAAGGTAACATAATTAATTTATAAATTTTTGGTTAGGTATCATTTATTCAGTCTATCATTAGTGCATATCGCTATATTTTTCTTTATCTATATCCATATTTAATATTTATCTCTGTGAGTCTTCATAAAAGTTCTTCTCAAAAAGGAACACTATGTATAAACTCGTCAGTTTGAAGCAATATTTGAATACAATTACCATTAGAACAAGAGGATCACCGCGCGCCACCGTTACGGCCCGGACAGGCGCACGCGCAACAGCCGCTAATACTTAGTATGGACGCCCGCCACGATACGGCTTCCTAGAAAACCAACATTTCAATTGATCGCCCAAATGATTTGTTACTATGGCGAAAATACGCTTAATTAAAGTTAATGCACTTGAAGATTTCGATTCTTGGTAATATTGAATTCTAATTCGGACAGCGGTAAAGTTCGGTCAGTCAAGTCAGTTTCAGAATTTGAAATGAAGAGAAAAAAACAAAAATTCTTTGTTTTATTTCCATATTGTAGGTAGGTTCATTCTCGTGAAACTAAATGTCGATCGAGTGACTATCAATTTGTCGTAAGTTACTTGAACAAAGTTCAATTGTCTACAATCACTGAACTGAGTTCTACGTTAATGATGGTAAATGCTTCTTTGTATCATGTTTCTTTTCTCTTTTTATGCAGCTCTCCGATATCAAGATATGTGAATACAAGGTGGCTGGTTACATATGATTTTAGACCCCTAGTCTAAAACCATGGAATATGTAATTTTTTTTAAATATACTGTTTCATGGAAAAGTCCTACACCTACGCGGTCAAAATGTATCGCAAAGCAAATATTATCACTACATAGTATAAAACAAAGTCGCTTCCCTGTCTGTCTGTCCCTATATATGCTTAGATCTTTAAAACTACGCAACGGATTTTGATGCAGTTTTTTTTAATAGATAGAGTGATTCAAAAGGAAGGTTTATATGTATAATACATGCATAATATAGAAGAGAAACACTGATAATTTTAGAGGTTTCTAATGTAATGTCGTAAATAAACACATTTTTTTGCGCTTACATTGTAAACGCTGGCTGAACCCGTCGAGATAGATCAAAATAATGTACTACAGTATTGTACACCTTAAAAAGGTCTACAAAAAAGTCCGCAATGGTATATGTCTATCTCTTAGGGATAACCCACAATAACCATTTTTATCCTATACTTTTTACGAAAAAAAATATCAGTTTTTCTCCATTGCACCCGTGCGAAGCCGGGGCGGGTCGCTAGTAATTTATAACCAACTAAAAATTTCAACGCAGGGGGTTCAGAATCGTGTACTGAATTGCTGGTAACAGGTTGCGCCTCGATCTCCCCCTGCTACCCTGTGTGCCTATCACTACAACACTAGTCATCCAGTAGTTTCAACTCTAATTACCTAGATTCCAAATTTATTTCGGCAATATCCATCGCCATAAGGATACTACATTTTCAGAGACCAAGCACTATGCAAATGCTATTCAAAGACAGACCTGAAACCTGCCTGTAGGTTAGCTGAATTACGGCTGAATAAAATTTTGACTGTAAAGCTACTGTTTCCTAGAAGATCAGTAGCCTCAACTAACCGTCGTAGTGACAGCTGTCATGACAATGATGAGAGCGCCAAAGATTTAAATCTTTATCTTTAATCTTTAGATTCGACTAACATTGTCAAAAGATAGTCGCGTTTTTGTTTCGCTTTGACACGTTTAACACATAATGACGCAGTGACTTGATTGTCATGGAAAAGCTATGTAATCATGGTGTGAGCTCACTCATCTCAGTATGGACACTCTTTTGCGCGACTAACAATAAGTATGATGAGAGCAAATCTAGCGATTTAAATCTTTGAGCAGCCCCCGCTGCCTTAATGTCAAATCTTTGTGTAAATGACAGATTTTCATGACGGCCGTATGATGAAACCGCTTTTTAGGAAACCAAAGCTTAAGGCTTAAGGATGTATTTATCTCATCTCTGAGGTTCATTGAGCGGATTTTTTATTTTTATATGAACACTATGACACTTGCGATATTTTTAACATCGCAAGTCCAAGTCCAATTTCGTCTAAAATTATATCAATAGTAATTCGCAGATCCATTGCTTCCGTGTATTTGTATGTATGCCACCCAAGTTGATATCAACTGCAATGATTCTATTTTATCGATTCTAAGAATGTTCAAATCCATTGTTGTGTTTGTCCACAAATTGAAAGGCTAATCTCCATATGTGCTGTCAAACTTGACTGGTTGAATTGCATATACGATTTTAATGCAGACAAGACGAGCTCATTTGTAATCAACCAACATGATTGGACAAAATATTTTCAAGTTTTTAGCTATAAAACCAATTAAAATGCACATGTATTTTATTTCTAGTATCTGCATAGTAAAGAAATACAATGATATATTCATTTAATTGCTCGTTCCGTAGCTATTGTCTAAGCGACAATTTATGGCTTAGGTGGACAACGAGTACCTGTATATTTGCAGAAAAAATTCAGCAACGACCTCGCCAAGGATTTATATTCCGCCTCTATTATTTGCAGCTGTTTTTACCGAATTTATAACAACTGTGAACAATAAAAATTCTTAAAACGCACAAGGCATTTTTAATCGAGATGTATCAATGAGGTCATAAATTAAAAATCGTGATACGTGATTTGACTGTGGAGTGGTTTCCGTAGAGTTCCCCTCAGTACTTCTATGGAGCGAGATGTATTGTAAGTAATGAGAGTAAAAACCAATGTATTGAATGTGAGTAACTGATGATATAATCAGGCGTCAATAGACGGCCGGCGGCGCCCGGTGCGTCATAAAGCCACAATGGGATACGGTGTCGTCATACTAGCAAAATTTTAACCGAAATACACGATTATGTATGTACCATGGTGAAGATCATCACTTAAATAAAAGTTCTCCATGGCCTAAAACCACATTATCTTCCTCTGAATCTTCTCTTGCAATTACCTCTACAAGGGGCTTTAATACACGGATTATTTCATTATGTTTCAAATCTTCAGCAAAAACAACCAATCTTGAACTCTTAAAATCTACAAAGTATTATTTCTCCTCATCAGATTTAAAAAAGTTTTTCATAAAAAGAAAACTGGATGGGGTATTAAAATGAGCTTGAATAAAAAGGAAACCTAATGAAAGCGGTCTCATCTTTCTTGCACGGTCGGCTGTGCTGGGGTGGCTGCTGCAGGTGCGGAAAACCTCTAACGGCGAAAATATTCCAGCCTTATTGGGATTGGGAGTTATATGTTCGAAGCGTTTGGGGTTGAAACACTAGGGCCATGTGGTCCAAATACCCACTTGGCTTTTTGAGATATCGCCAAGCGCCGACTCTTCGCGTCGTCTTTTTCGACTCTTTACGTGACCCAAGGGCTGGCCTATTTTTTGCCCAGAGAATCAGCATCGCCATACAACGAAGCAATACTGGCAGCCTTTTGGGCACTTTTTCTGTTGACAGTGATGCGGACGAATTTTTTGATGCTCTGATTCTTTCGCCCTTTTATACAGTACAGACGCCAGCACATCAAGCTACCCGAAACTGTCAGGTTTTCCCAATCAATTTCGAAACTTATGCTTTAGCGATAAAGTTGAAAATCTATTAAAGAAATCTGACAGATTGTAGTAGCTCTATTTTTATTTTCAACTAGCTGTTGCCCGCAGCTTCGCCCGCGTGGTCATTGGGAAATGTTAAACGTGTTTTCCCGTGGGTATAAGACGTTTTTACCTAAGACTATCCCCATAAAAAAATCATGTAAATCCATTGCTTCCTTTCAAAGTCAAAATAAACAGAACAGTACCTACATTATCACCAATTATTATGATATATATGATTTTCCCACGGGAACTATTTGAGAAATCGGGATAGAAAGTATCCTATGTCCTTTTCCATGTCATAGGTGACATGCATTCCAAATTTCAAAGTTTTCTCCCCGTGGCTTCGCTGGTAAACAATTTTTAATTTTCCCTCGGGAACTACTTAAGGAATCGGGATAAAAGGTAGCCTATGTTCTTTTCCATGTCACAGGCTACATGCATGCCAAATTTCATCCAAATCCGTTCAGTCGTTTTTGCGTGATTGAGTAACAAACATCCAAACATCCAAACATACAAACATACAAACTTTCACATTTATAATATTATTAGTTCGATGAAGATAATATTTACAGAATATAAGCTAACATATTTATAATAATAAATAATACAATGTACAGACGCCAGCACATCAAGCTACTACAATCTGTCAAATTTCTTTAATAGATTTTCTACTTTATCGATAAAGCATAAGGTTGAAAGTTGATGGAGAAAATTTGACAGTTTCAGGTAGCTTGATGTACTGGCGTCTGTACATTGTATTATTTATTATTATAAATATGTTAGCTTATATTCTGTAAATATTATCTTCATTGAAAATAAAAATAGAATTGAACTGGAAACGTTCCTTAAACTTGGTAGTTTTCCTAAATCAAAAGATATTCCTACAGTAACAATTATAAATAATGCATACAATAAACATGCACACGCGGCCACAGTACCTACGCAAGAGGATAAACATAACACATTCAACACTTGTAATGATCTACATCAACAAATCAAAATCGATCGTGAACTTAGGCACGTATTCCCTGCAAATGGACATTATGGATACAAAGAACAGGAAAATTTCATGTCTGTCTGTACCTCATGTGCCTGTTTGACGTAGAGATATGGCCGATATGCATTCAATAGCCAGACTATAGACAGACGATAAAGGGTGCGACAACGACGTCATACGAGCTTTGCAATTTAAAGTTGATTGTAGTTTGAGGTGGTTTGAATATTTTTAATGGACGATTGTCTTATTACTGAGAAGCTTTCGATGAAATTTTTGACTTGTTAAATTTCGTTGTTACTTGTACTTGTTGGTTGAATTTAGGAATGGCAGTGTCATCTTATGTTTAAATCAGGGCTACTGAAATAAACAACTTGTAACAAAATCCCTCTCCGATACACGAGGGTGTTGTTAAGTATCATGCTGAGAGTCTAATCACGAGGTTATTTTGAGAAAAAGAAAAAAATACCCTCCCTTTTTTATGTGGCGTTATACCTGGTAAAAAACATGAGGCTCGGGCGTTCATAAACTTATAACCTATGTTAAAAATTTTCAATAAAATTGAGATAATAACTATTGTATTTTCTATATCCCTCTCGGATCGAACAGGGATTTTGTTACATATTGCATTATGATGAAAGTCGGAACATCCATGAGACAAATGGCAAAATGATGTATGTATAACATATCGAAGTAGGTAACTCCATGGGTTTTAAAACGTATGATGGTAGGTAGATTAATGTTAACCAAAAAAGCTCCAGCCAAATATTTCTTTAAAAATTCAATGCAGAGTAACGCATGAATGCAAATAAGGCCGTGATAAGAATAATCGCATAATATCCATGACGAATGTAAAACAAAGGATAGATTCGGCGCGAAATTCAGCTCTGCGGCTAAAAGGATTGCCGACAATGGCCATAAATTCTGCTGAGCCATTAGGATATCCAAAAAAATCTTACCATATAGTGATACAGTATCATCTTTATGCCGCCGACATAACGGCTAGCGGTGACTCTGGAGCACTGAGTCCAATTTTCCAAAGTCGTTTTTTCTAAGGACTGGGGAAATAAACGATGTAATTATAGTACTATAGTCAATTGATCCTCTTCTTATTATTCTTTTGATTCTCATTCACAGTTCAGACATCCATATGAAAGAAGACCACTCTTGCAATCGGAGTAACCAAGATCACAATGTTATTTCAATACATGACGTTACAGAGCTTTGCTATCAGGATATCCATCCTGCTACAACTATACAGTCATTTGCAACTTAAGGTGTTTATAAATAGCCTTACATTAAACTTGAACTGTAACGACCCTGGGAATACTAAGTAGCAAATTCTATGAAGAAGTTTTAGCAATCCATATTCACTTTACTTGTCCTTCGGATTGCAAATGCAAATTAATGTATTTACCACCCAAAGATACATAGATAGATAAAACGTTTATTTGGTGCACACAAAAGACATAGCACAGCATACAAAAGCACTCAAAGGACACTCAAGACCGGGCACGATATTAGGGTCACGATCGTCCTCAAAAAGTTATCCGAGTCACCGTCAAAGCTCCAACGATCCTTATCTATTGATGAATGTCTGCCGAAGCTCCTGACCCTTGCCGGACCTCCCAAGGTACGTAGCGTCCCGTGCGACTTTACTCATAACTTCTAAATTATCAGCTACTGTATATGCATCCCCGAAATCATCAACCGCTTGAATTTTAATGCTCACGATACTAATTTGCGTATTCATTTTCTCTGATTAAAATATGTTAGTAATTATTAATTCAATGTTATGACTTTGCATTTGAACTGCGTTTTGTTTACTTTACTCGACTTGTTGGGTTTTTCGTTTTGATTATGTATGGGTCATATATAACCCTAACTGATATCATAAATGCGAAAGTAAGTTTGTTTGTTACCTTTTCACGCCTAAACTACTGAACCAATCATCCTGAAATTTTGCATATACGTTGTCAGGTGCACAGAAACGGACATAGGGTAACTTTCATCCCGAAAAAGGTGCTGTTCCCGAGGAAAACAACAAATTAACGTTATTATGATTATTATCATGATAACGTTATTGTTGTTTTCCTCGGGAGCAGTACTTTATGATGGCGCCACGTGTCTTTCGAATCATGACTGAATTATGTTGCAAATATTAGAGTTTACAGTTTTTTTTTATTTTTTTTTATTTAAGCCTAATACATTTTGTGAGTCTAGAGTGACAATAGACCGGTTTTCCATCCTCCTAACTATAATATTATAGACAAGGGCAACTACAAGTAGCAGGGGTGAATTTGGAAAAGCTATGTTTTTCCCAGGGCCAGCTATATGTTGCATGTTCGCGTGTGTCCAATGCCCAGAATTTGTTCGTATTAGCGCCAAATAGAAGGACATACAACATTGTGTATAGGAGCTTCTTAGAATAATGTTCCATTCCGAGCCTATGAGTGCAAAGGACGAACAACAAGCAGAGTCCAACCCGAATTGATTGTCAAATTCTAAATTAACGCGAGCGAAACCGCGGGCAAAAGCTGGTATATTTATATTTGTTAAAAAAATCCACTACTAACACATCTCATCACCTCACGTCAATACCGAGAAATCGGTGAATGTATATTTTTCAACCCACACTAATTGGGTATCTCCATTACAGCAATATCTTTCAAATACACCAACCACAATGAAAGTTAATATTAGACGACCAATGCTAAAACAAAGTTACATCAGAAACTGTAGCGGTTTTGGGAGGTCCTTGCACTGTCTCTTTAGCAGTGATATCAGGCCATCTACATGTGGCCATATCGCTCCATCTGACAGGCGGGGCGCAGTCAGAATGTCTGCCGAAGCCTGCAAGTGCACATCGCCGAATACTTTGTAACGCAAATTATTTTTGATCAGGATTTCTGGAGTACGGTGTGAATGTATTAACTAATAATGGACAGAACAATTCAGTTATCCGGAGTCTACAGGGTCAAATTAAGTTAGCTAGCGAAACTCTGCAAACGTGATGGGTATCGATATCTAAATAAGATAAAATATTAAATGTTTGATGTTTTTCTTTGGGGGTCAGCTACTGCTGGGAGTGTTGTTACTTGAAGTATGAGTTTAGAAGATCTGTTTTATTTGTTTTATCGTCTTTAGAAAATGATACTTCTGTGAAGTACACAAAAAACAGATTTTTAAACTGATGTTTCAAGTGACTAGACTAACTGCGGTCGATGACCCCACAAAAAAAGTCATCAAATTAACTTCTTTTTTGTTTTATCCTGTTTAGATATCGTTACCCATGTCCTTTGCGGAGTTACGCTAGCTAATTTAAATTGACCCTGTATTGTCTATCTTGCTAGAAGTTGCACATACTCGTAGGTACACGTTTACGCAGTTCTTTGTTTAACTGCAATAATTGAGTTGTGAGATATTTTATTGATCATTATTTTTCCTCTTGACTAAACCTGATAACAAACCAATACTCTTAGCGTTAAAATCCAAGTTTAATATGACAGACATTGCCCGGCAGACTTTACGACGGTACAGGTGTTCAAACATGACTTGAGTCTTGTAGAGCATGAATCAGGCCGCACTGCTGGACATACTAATGAAGACACGACGTTTCCGGCATAAATCCACCAGCATACATCTCCATACGTGCAAACAGGCAAATTTGACAGTTATGAACATTTTAACGGAATTTATGCCGTGGGCACAGATCCTATCGATGCAAGGAGTGGACGAACACAGAGATAGTATCGCCGACTTTGCTACTAGTAAACTGAAATCCTCCACGTGGACGAAATACAAATATGTATGGATTATAATATTAAGAATTTCGGACATGTGCAAAAGCTTTAGCTACTATTGGCACCGCGAATACGTAAAATAATTTCTTGGGAAATGATTGACGTCGCAGACTTACGGATTATTTTTGAGGTCCTTTTTAACATTCGTTGGATGAAATTTTTAAAGTGCGTAATCATCCGCAGAATAAAATTAGGTCCTAGCAACGCATAATCTTAATGCATACTTAGTTAGGTATGAAGCCATGCGCACACGAAGCCAGTACGCTGGCCCCGCCGGTTTAGTTTACACAAGGCCAGTAATTCCTAGATTTTATTTGTGTGTACTTACACCATGTCTGTCTCAATAAAAAATGAATTAAGGACCAATCCGGCTGTTGAAAAAGAAATGTCTAAACAACTTAATTGCGTTATTACGAGAGCTGAGTTGAAAAACAAAAATCCAACACTAGGAAATGCGGCAACGACTGGCCCGATGCGTTAATACGAGTAGAACTGCTGGCCCCGGGTATGAGGGGATCGCGGGCGGAGGTCACACAGGCTAGAAAAATAGAGGTGCGCTCTATTGCTGCCAACGCTGGCCTGACAAGAAAAATTGCTTACACGGGGCCAATAACAAGCCAGCACTGACTGCCAGTCTTTTTACACCGGCAAAATTTCTACCTTACCATGCCCTTGGACAGGGCGTGGATAGAAATTTTGCCATACTTTCCATTCTCGCGCATCCCATCCACGCCTCGCCTCGCCGGTGTAAAACCACCTTAACTGTCGGCCAGCGCAGGTTTCGTGCAAACCTGCCTTAATATTTAGCAACCAATAGGTACAATGTACACAAACTGACGCCTTTTTGCGTGAAAGTAAGCAGAAACTACTGAACACTACTTGTTACGACCTACATACTTTATGGATTTATTGTAATTTTAATTTTAACTGAACAAACTAGGTAAGTATGTACTACAAAACACTATAACTTCAAAATACTAGTAGATTTTACTTCATTTAGGGCTGATTTTTCAAACATCTGATAACTTTATTCGGGGAATAATTTTGAAATTTTGACTGTTCCTTCATACAAAAACTGTCAAACGTAAATTTTATTCCTCGTACAAAAGTTATCTGGCGATGGAAAAATCAGCCCTTACTCGTTTGTCACAATTTATATCGTCATAATAAAAATAAGAAGCTAAAGTAATGTGACTCCCATATATGATATCAACGTATGTACTAATTACCTACCTACTCACAAAATGTTTTATTAAAGTGAGTTCAATACAGTTCACTCGCAACACAATATACCATTAACTACATTACAATACACTTTTCCGTGATGTTTACCGTGTGTAATTTATACCGTTCAATGATTCTAAGAAGTAGTTAAAAATCTAGTAAACATGGCTTTAATAACGTTATAAATCTTCATGAATGAACCTTTTTGTCATTCCACGTAGGGTCGGATTTATGCAGGGCGTTCGCAAATGCAACATAATGCGTGCACGCAGCGAACAGTTCGATTTTTCCATATTAATAGCACTTTGTGTTTGCAGATTCACACGATGCAACTATAAATAAATGTTCAAGTAGAGTTCCTTACATTGTACAGTAAGCTTAATGGCATTTTTAATTAAAGAATATTTAAATAAAAAGATTTTCAATCGACAGATCATTTTCATTCGTGGAATAAAATTGACGTCTGACAGACTTTGTATGGATGAACTGTCAAAAATTTAAAATTATCCTCGGATAAAATTATCTGGCGTTGTGGAAAAATCAGCCGTTAGTAAAATATAAAATTGGAACTTTATCAAAGAAAGCGAGCCCTAACAAGAAGTAAAAAATTAGTTCTAATAATTTAAAACGAAATTAAGAATCATCTAGACACAACTGCGAGAAAAATGAGAAAGAATGATAGAAAAGCCAATCATCCGAATCCAAACCCATTACTACTGTAAAAGCCTGAGTCACCAGATCTTGGTGCATTTCAATGCAAAAAAAGAACACCAAAACAAAAAGTTCAACGATTTACCTACCTAATAGAGACGTGTTGCGCATGACCAGGTCTCCTCTAGGATGTCCAGTCTCCAATAACGGTTAGAACTCTGCCGAATATTGTAAAATGGTCGAAACCAGCGCGGGAGCAAGCGGCCGCGTGTCCTGCATCCCAATTAGTCCAGACAGAATGGACTATATAACGCGAAGTCTGGCTCAGGCCAACACACATTGAGAAGCAGTATAACGCACAACACCCTTTGGTCCACAAAGGGTATGAAATAGTGAACAAAATATTCGAAAATCGTAAATATGAATTTAGTACTTTCGTTGGTGGTGTTGAGTTGCGCGCTGTTCGAGGCTAGGGGATACCCGTACGCGTATTATCCCTCTTACGGAAATGTGGATTCTCGTGAGTACAATTTTAATATTTTTTCTTCTGCCTGGCATGATTGATTAGCCCTCTATTGAGGTTTCATCGATTACCACTTATTACTAATTGAATTTGACAATTAAAAAAAAGAAACAGTTAGCAGTTGTTCTGTCTTGTATACCTAGATTTACTTTTTAGTGTTATTTTTGTGATTTTCGAAATAAACTAAACTAAAAGCTCAACAACCCAATTTAAACAAATTGGGTAATGTATCATCACGCAAGTCTTCCAAAGACGTAAACAATGGTATATTAGAACATCCGCGTTCCAATTATTGGTGCGAAATTTAAAACCACCCTTTTTTCTTTCACAGTGTCATACGGAGATGGCAACCGCGGCGGGATGGCTCTGAGTCGTTATTACAATCCGTACTACGACCAACGTGGCGTCGGCGGTGGCATGGCTGCCTTCATGTTCCGTCAGCCGGAGGCCAAGGCGACACCGCAGCAGTCTGGCCAGTACTACCTCCCAGACAGGCGCCGCCAAACACAGCAAGAAGTTAACTACATCCCGCCCCAACAGAACGAAGTCTATTACCCCCAACAACCAGAGAGCCCTGCCTTTGTCCCCACTGAGGCGACGGAACTCGCTGAACCAACAGAAAAGGTCGAAGCCCCAACTACCGTAAAAGCTGCAGCCGTACCTGAATTGATTGAACCTGAAGTAGAGGAAGTACCAGAAGAGGAACCCGTACAGAAACCCAAGAAGGCTGTCAACAAGAAGAAGCAAGTGAAGAGGCCGATTGATGATGAAGATGAAGATGAGTATGCTCCTAAGATGCCTGCTGCAGCATTCTTCCCCATGTTTTTCGGATACGGTGGTAGAGGTGCTGGCGGCCCCGGTGGTCCCACAGCTATCGCTAACGCCTACAGCACCGGCAAAGGTGGAGTAGCCACAAGCCACGCAACCGCCTATGGAGCCCCCAGAATAGAAGAGAGAGTGTAAAATATATCACAAATTTTTAGAGCTAAGTGTAAATTTTATATCTTCATTGTTATATATTTTTATATGTATAGAGTTAATGCGCATTTCATCATCCATACAAATAAACTTTGCCATTTAATTTTTGTGCTTTAATTCTGTCCTTCAAAACTATGGCTGTCGCAGTGTTTATTAGCCCCTGATACCTTCATGGGCAAAGGGAATGGCTCAGTTTGTTAGGGTGCTCTGGCTTGACGTGGACAGTAAGTATTATAATAAATAAGTTGCGTTTTTAATATTTCATTCCTAGTAGAAACGAAATATTATAATAAAGTTGCAGGAAGTTTGAAAAATGTACCATTTTTAGCATGTGCAATATTGTGATCTTGTCGCTGTTCTCAGCGACAAGATCACAATCAACATCTAATAACAGTGTCTATTTTACAAATTAATAATAAAAATAGTAAAAATGAGTGTTTCTTTTCTATTATAAATTATTCTCGTTATATATTTAATAATAATAATATTCCACAACTTTCACACAACGCCATCTAGTCCCAAACTAAGCAGAGCTTGTGCTATGAGTACTAGACAACTGGTAAACATACACATATTTTTCTAAATACATGCATCATCATCTGCCTAGCCTTTTCCCAACTATGTTGGGGTCGGCTTCCAGTCTAACCGGATGCAGCTCAATACCAGTATTTTACATGGAGACTGCGTATCTGACCTCCACAACCCAGTTACTGGGTAATACGATACCCCTAGGTAAGACTGGTTGTCAGACTTTCGGGCTTCTGGGTACCCGTAACAACTGTCAAAGATCTACGAATGACAGCCGGGACCAACGGCTTAACGTGCTTTCCGAGGCACGGAGGGGTCTCGGTATGTAAAGATGGTCACCCATCCACAGACCAACCGCCGCAAGCGTAGCTTAACCTGATCGATTGACCTGTGCGGCTGTTCTTATTTAGCCACAGGCCCCTCTCTAAATACATACATATCATAGATAAATTACAACCAGACAAAGAACAAATGATCGTGCTCATCACACAAACATTTGTCCTGAGTGGGAATCGAACCCACGACCTTGCGCATAGCAGTCAGGGCCACTGACCACTAGACCAACAGGCCTGTCAGTCATTTGTGCAATGGTTACATTTTAGGGGAATATTAGTGGATAAAATAAAACAAGCAGCTATTATTTCACATAATGGTTTTAATCTGAATCTGAAAAACAATGGCTTTGTGTATCTGGTGCTCATGAATAATCCGGTATGTTAATGGTTTCTGTTGATGCTGCTGCTGCTGGTACTTTAACAGCTACTAGAGCAAGAACGGGAACTCTGTCAGCTCACTGCCAACACGGATCCATGAACCTAAAAAAAATAATTCTAAGTTAGTGGCATTTCAATATATAAATTACTTCTTTCTATACACATAATTAAGTTAATTTCAAATAATATATCCTATCCATCATCAGCTTAGCCTTTTCCAACTATGCTGGGGTCAGCTTCCAGTCTCAACTGGATGCAGCTGAATACCAGTATTTTACATGGATTGACTATGTATCAGACCTCCACAACCCAGTTACTGGGTAATACAGTACCCCTTGGTGAGGCTGGTTGTCAGACTTTCAGGTTTCTAATGACCCGTAATGACTGTGAAAGTTACACAAATTACAGCCATGACCAATGGCTTAACATGCTTTCCAAGACATGGAGGGGTCTTGGTATGTATAGGCGGTCACCCATCTACGCACTAACCGCGGCAAGCGCAGCTAAACCTGATTGATCAACCCGTGCAGCTGTTATTACTTAGCCACAAGCCCTAAATAATATAACCTGTCCATTACACATAAAACTTAATCTGTGCTCACCTGCTGTGGTGCTATCCACTCGCTAATCACATTTCTTATGTGCATTTCTCTTTCTGTATTTGCATGCATAACATGGGATCTGGTACGTAATACAGAACAATGACAGTTGACAAATGGTTGTCGACGATGACCACTACTTGTGCTTTGTTCATTTTCTTTGTCCGATGAGTAATTAAATGCCAACATCCAGCATGAATGACAGACCAAGCTATGGGCTGTAACCTGTAAATAAGACAAATATTTATAAATGCAGTTTGTTACAATAGACATAATACTATCTCAAAAACATCCAGAAACAGAAATTATATTAAACAAGACAACTGAGTTTGTTTCAGATGCTTCTCAAGTCAATCAATGTCGGTCTTTCTAGTCTGGGCTATTTTTTTAAATAAGTACTTACTGAAATAGTAATAGAGTTTGTGAAAACCTATTTGTATTAGACCTGTTTGAGTTTTGAAAATAGACTTACGATTTGAGGAGCAGTCCATTGTCGAATAGTTGATTGTATTTCAACGAGCTCCAGAGTACGTCTTCTTCGATGCGTAATATAGATGCCACAATTAACACATCGCAGTTCTTCCTCATAATCCTCATTCCCATGCGAGGAAACAAGACGATGCGCAGGAGTGTCCGAGTTCGTGCCAAAGTTGTCGTTTACAGCAGGTTCAATGTCCAAAATAATGCCAGAGGCGACGTTAGAAACAGATTCGGTGTCCAAAAGTAAGGCCGGGTTAAGGTGCGGTATCGGAGTTCATTATAACAAAAACAAACGCTCGAACAAAAAACAAGACAACATTCACAACACCAAAGAAAGAAGCAAAGCGAATAGTTTTTTTTCGTTGACCTCGTTGTTGACAGACGATGCAGTTGGTGCTGCCAAGTAATAAAAAATAATATATGTTTAATAAATATCGATGTAAGGATTTGATAATCGAGTCCATAATCAGATGTAAATTGATTTACATAGAGAAATATAAATATTTTGATTGTTTTCATCTAATCACAGATAAAAAAGAATAAAAAATGGCCCAAATCACTTATGTAGTAAAGGTGCTCAAGAAAGATCCACATTTTTTACTCAAATACTACGAATCGATTTTTTATCGAATAAAATCTGAAATGTCATAACTTTTTTACGTGGTAACCCAGAACCTAAGTCACTGAGAGCCTGTAACCAAAAAATGGCGTTGCTTTCTGCGTGCAATCAGCGTGAATACTTTTAATACAAGTTTTTTTACAGAAGACTTTCCTGCGACGAGGTTTGCAAAAATATTTATTTTAGAATTAATTATATTTATTTGATGAAATACTTTTTACTGAACAGCTTGTCCACGTTAAGCCGAGATTGGCCATACCCTTTCACTTAAACATAACTGCGTCTTCCTATCTACATATGGTAGGCGTTATGGTTGTTGTATTTTTTTTTTTTTGAGTAGTTCTCTAGTAGAAAACCGTTCCTTCAAAATTAACCCCTTGGGTACGGATTTATTACTTTCGCTATCACTATCTTATTCCTTGTTTTTGACATAATGGGGCAGTGTATCGCAAATAATGTTCACCGAAATACTGTAATTGCCTCTTCTACGAGTATTATAACTGATACAAGCTACAATGAAATGAACAGAATTGTGTCTAACCTCAAATAACGTTTTAGACACGTCATCCGCTCCAAGGGAAAATAAGTGAATGACGTCTCTCAGACGTCAAATGTACCCAAGGGGTTAAACACTAAGGTATTTTAGATTCAGACTCGAAGAAGGTATAGTAAGTAGTAGGTATCAGTAATACGGTAAAATGTTAGTTAATCATCGTAATAAATTAAATTAAAGGTGATAACTTAATAAGTATTAATGACTGTCGTAAGAGTTTAGATCATAGTCTCCCAAGTCCCTTTGACACTTAGATTTAGGTACTATATTATCAATCAAGTGGGTCCAAATCATCTCGAAACGAGAGTGCTGCAAGTCCTGAAGGTGAAGCGGGATGAACTTATAGGCATATGATGAAGTATGTATTTGTATTGACGGCAAAAGGGTTGACCTTTTAGCTAGTGGCATCAGGGATGTCTATATGGTGTACATAATAAAGAGTATTCTATTCTATGTCAGACCTGTGCCCTTCAGTGACACACAAAGTTAGTGACAAAATTCATTAAAAATTTTTTTTTTCCAATAGAAAACTACTTTAAAGTTGACGATCCAAGAATACCGTCTGTCATCATTTTAACAGGCGTTAAAAAAGTACTCATGCAAATTACTACCTTCTTTACGTGGCCTTAATGTTGCCAAATGAATACTTACTAAAATCAAGAAATTATTAGGGATATTGGATTTCTAGAAAGACGTTGTTGCATTTAAGAAAAGGGAAGTATATGGAGGATCTAACAATGTTCTTAGGGACTGAGTTATTTTTTATTAGTAACATCATTGTCTGTAGTACAAAATATGTGCCTTGGTCTTTTTATTTCCAGGGACTATCACACTTACAAGGCACAGCCTCCTGGCTACCACAGTCAGGATGCCAGAAAGCTGTACTAGTCTACCGCATTCAATAATGTCTGGTAAAGCGCCATCTTGTATTAAAGTTTGGAACCGGTCGTTCCAAGTGTGTTTATCATGACTGAGGCCCTCTCAGACGAATTCCATAATGGAAAATAGATTGAAATTATTTCAAATATTACTATAGATGGCATTGAATAAAACTTCTACCTTCATTCTTAAGATATCCTTAAGAGGTTTAAAGCTTGTTCCACTACCTCAGAATAAGTTACGATTGATTCATCTGACAAACAATTTCATGCGATTGATTTATTTTCTTATATTTTCGTTGGTGCTTTTTGAAACCTAATAACATTATTTTTAGAATCTGCAATTAATTAATACTTCTATAGGGTTATTAAGTTTACCAACAACCACCATGCAGACTATCGTATCAAAAATGACGATCAGGTATGCTTGCCGCGGTTGGCCCATGGATGGGTGACCATCTTCACATACCAAGACCCCTCTGTGCCTCGGAAAGCACGATAAACCGTTGGTCCCGGCTGGCATTCATGCATCTTTGACAGGCGTTACGGGTCGTCAGTAGCCCGAAAGTCTGACAACCAGTCTTACCAAGGGGTATCGTATTACCCAGTAACTGGGTTGTGGAGGTCAGATAGGCAGTCACTCTATGTAAAATACTGATATTCAGCTGCATCCGGTTACACTGGATGCCGACCCCAACATAGTTGGGAAAAGGCTAGGCAGATGATGATGATTTAAGAGACTTCTGCGGATTCATTCGGGTTAAAGCTTTTTCCAAATATAAAACATTATTCATAACTTTAATTGTTTGTTGACTGTATATATCCAATCAAGATTGACGTCAGAGATTAGGGCAAAAAAAAATACAAAGAGCGAGAATTTTAACTTATGGAAACTTTTATTAAATGAACGATAGAATCTAGAGAATTTCTTTACACGTGTGGAAAACAAAGCAAAAACAACGATATTTGTACAATTATGTTTTTATTTAACTCTAAGCACATTATAAGCGTTTTTACTGCGATCTTTTTGCAGGTGGTAAGGTTCCGTAAACGGTAGCATCACTTGCGGCTGCACCACCTTTTCCGGTGCTAAACGCATTAGCAACAGCCATGGGACCGCCACCACCCCATCCAAAGAACATGGGGAAAACAGCGCCAGAAAGGAACTTACGAGCAGGGAATTCACCTTCCTCATCATCGTCATCTTCATCTTCTACGGGCCGTTTAACTTGCTTCTTCTTCTGCACGACTTTCTTAGGCTTCTGCACGGGCTCTTCTTGTGGTTCCTCAATTTCAGACTCAATTAATTCAGGGATAATAGCTTTTACTGTAGTCGGGACTACTTCGGGTACGATGAGTTCAGTGGCCTCAGCGGGGACTTCGGGAAGAATTTCTGGTGTTTGAGGGTAGTACACTTCATTCTCCTGTGGAGGTGTGTCATTGACCTCCAGAAGGGCTTGGCGCCGCCTGTCAGCTTGATGGTGTTGGATGGCCTGGTGATGAGTTAAAGGATAGTTCCTCTGGTTAGCTTCGGGTTGCCACTGCAAGTAGGTAGTCGGTGGAGCTCTGACAGCTCGTCGATTTTCATAAGGGCTGTAGTAGCGACTAACCACCCTTCCACCACGACTGGCGTCGCCGTAAGACCCTGTGAAAGAGTTTTTATGGATATAGTAACTGTAATACAGGGCTCAGAACTAAAAAAACATTTATGATGAAAACATTTTTTCATATTATTTTTTTTTCTAATTACTTCTTCGAGCGTAAATAGTCATTTTTCTGTTTAGTCTTTTATGAATTTTCTGTTTCATATGATTTATATGTGTGGAAACATGAAATCGGGCATATTTTGTATAAACTATTACTTACTGTACCTGTTTAGCTGTAAGTTTTCCTAAAATAAACAATATTAGGATTGTATTAAACTATTGATTCGTCGGTCAGCTTAGTTTAAAAAAAAATCAATGATACTGATAATTATGAAATTACGTTCCAAAACATGCCTGACAACTCCTAGAAATAGGCAAAACTAGTAAAGTCAACAAAGAAATACTACTTACAAGTGTCAACATTTCCTGACGATGAAAACACCGGGCGTGGGTATCCTCTTGTTTCGAACAGAGCACAGCTCAAGACCACCAAAGATATCACCAGTTTCATTCTTATTTTAAAATTATGTCCAATTTTTAAATGTTGCCAGTTAAGCTGCCTATGAGCTTCTGTTGTCAACAGCCACATTTCACGTTATATAGTAAATTCTATTTGAACTCATTGGGATGCAGGACACGGATTTCGGCTTGCACTGGGGTTTGTCTGTATAAGACACTAACATACATCGGTAAGTTATAAGCCATTTAGATCTTGTCGGTAGATGACTAGAGTGATTGATTGAAATTGTTGTCAGAAGACACCCATTTCAATCAGTCAGAAAAGACATGAATATCATTATTTTTTCTTTCTTTTCTTATTTTAGGCGAAGAACCTCATTAAAGTATATCCTAAGTGTAGGACTTATTCAGGTTTAAAACCCAGAAAGAGTCGACGTACCTATCTTGCTTCAATGTCGGCTTTTCCAAAAATAAACCCAAAAATCATTGCACGTTTTATGAACATGAGACTAAGCAAAACAAACATTGCAATTCATGAGCGTGGGAACACCACAGATATTTTGAAGATAGCTGGCAATTATAAATTATACGAACATCTCATGGATGTATACGTATAATTAATAAAAAAGGGAGAACCCGTTTGTGACGCACTCCTGCACAATAGTCAACAAAAAAGTACCGGATGATAGAAAAACATGTTGGAAAAAACTTTTATTCAAATAGAGCAATTATTTTACATGGATTAATGGAGAAGTAGCCAAGTAAGTAACTACTTATTATTTAACGTCGTGATGTACCTGCTTATGATAGATCGTTAAACAATGGGGTTTTGCCGGTTATCTCAAGTTTTTTTCTACCGAGAAGTACAGACGCCAGCACATCAAGCTACCCGAAACTGTCAAATTTTCCCAATCAACATTGAACCTTATTTTTTCGCGTTAAAGTTGAAAATCTATTAAAGAATTTTGACAGATTGTAGTAGCTTGATGTAATAGCGTCTATTTAGACTGTGAATCAACTGCAGTAGGTCATGATAAACCCCTTTTGAGTGCTGAACGTTCGTCATTTTATGAACGCTAGTAGGTACTATCAGCACAACATAAGGTCGACTTTAGCGGACAGTACTAATACGAACGATCCTAGACAAAAAACCAACCAAAAAGGCATTGTAGGTACTCAGCCGATATGTCGATTATTGCATAGGTAAAGCCAACAGCATTAATTCAGTCAATATTATTAACATATTTTTATTCGCCTCTTAGACAAAGACATGTTCAATAATCGTACGTACCTAAGCATAAAACGCCATACATAATCATCATAAAACTCGGATATCGTACTAAGTATGTTAGATACTGGTCGCGACAAAGCATTAGGAGAAGGTAAATCTTTAAGTTGAATTTTAAGTGGAAATTATAAGCCGACAAAGAACCTACAGCTTTTCCTACTACATATGTTGGAAACAAACGCACGACGCCATCGCCATCGCGACAGGACAAGATGACGAGGGCAGGAAGAGCTTGACTCCTTTTTTTTTTGTTTGTTTCCGGGAAATACCAAAAGTTTACATTGAGCGATTGTCATCTGACCTCTACCCATGCCCCACAGTCCAATATCTAGGCAATATCGACAGTCCCAGGTTGAACTATGGCAAGAACACTTCGTCCATTAGGCTGCCGTTTACTTACAGGCCCCATGGACACCTCGGCTGTACCACCCAAAAGTAATATTTGAACGTGTTCAGGGGGTCTAATCTCTAAGCAGAAAATCCGCAGTTTCGGCTAAAATTACGGGCGTTTCCTACTCCGTACCCCCTACGAACGTAAGGTTAGTTTGGGCACCAACCTAAAAATGAATGACACCACGGTCTGCCAGTGGTCCTTACTCCCGTTGTAAAAAGTTACTTACTCGGGAGTAGGGTTCACTCTGAAGTATCGAGCTACTTTCGGAAGGGCCCGTATCTTCATTGACGGTCTTAGAGAACAGCCGGTCGATTCTGGAAATATCTCACCGTGATAACTAAGGTGAAGTGAGCTGTGAGTCATGCTGATGCTAGGGATTGACACTATTGACGACTCACTCCACGCTCACTTCACCCAAGTTTTCACGGTGAGATGGTCACAGAATCGCACGGCAGGCCCCCTCAAACGTGTCTTCACGTGTCCCTTATATTATTAGTCATAGCTGTTAGAGTTATGAAACCCTGATGCGCGCCGGTTTCGCGTGACGTGACCGGTTTGTTTTTTATTCACAAGATAAGTTCACAACAATCTTGACCTTGGCTTTACAGTGACTGCTAGACACGGACGATATAATCACAAACAAAGTTTTATCAAAGAAGACCTAATCTACTCTTTATTAATCTGTAGGTGTGTCGTTGCAGAGAAAAATCTCTATCCTATCATTATCTGCCTAGCCATTTCCCAAATATGTTGGTGTCGGCTTCCAGTCTAGCCGGATGGAGCAGAATACCTACAATATTTCACATGGAGCGATTGTTTATTCTACCTCGATAACCCAGTTATCTACTGGTTTTGTTTGTGCAGAATAAACGTTTTTTCTTTCTTTTCTTTCTTTCTTTCTTTATGAAACCTCTTCACATACCGAATTAATCACCACGCAGCCGCTAACTTGCTGCGTGTTGCTGATTTCGATTTCAGCCCATTAGTTTATCCGCGCTGCATTCTGCAGCCGTAGTGTATTCGCGTTTGAGGCTGATTTGGTATTTGCTATTGGTTACACTTGCCACGTAACTTTAATTAAGTTCTATGTATAATTTAGCACTTGCAATGACTGATGATGATGATACGAAGCCGCCTACAGTATAGTACCTACGCCTAGGTACTATACTGTAGGCGGCTTCGTAGCTAGAGAGATCCTGTTGGTGCAAGTCTATTATCAAACATTGTGTAGAATGGAACTTCTACTTTTCAATTTTCATTTTCCATTAACCGTCAATGTAGAACATCGATAAAAAAAAGAAAAACATGATTATACCTAATCAGTTTTTTTTTTTCAGAATTAATTGTTAATTTCCATGTTAAAGGAAAGATTACTCCGTTGTGATCACACGTCACGTAGTATTCAGATCAGGAAACGATAATCCAGTTTTAATAGGGATGTATTGTTATGGTTTCTTAGATGTCTGATCGCTAGACTAATGAATGATTACTTGCGAGTACCTACTTGTGCAATAAATCAGCGTTATTAAAATGTCAGAGTGACGTTAATCATCAATCGTTTTTTTTTAAGCAGCAATATGTTTGTTTTATTCATTTTATAAAGTTGTCATAAAATAACACTGAAGGCTAATGGAATAAGAGGCAATGGTTTCTTTGCTTACAGGCAGTGAGCAAGTGCGTTGTTTTTCGTAATCTTGAAGTTGAAAATCCAAAGAAAAACACAATGAAGGGTTCCGTTCTATCCCAAAAATAAACTTAGCATTGTAGTTGAAAAACATGTTCTCCCGTGCATTGATATACGTCACGGCTAATTCTCAAATTGAAAATGTAACTAAGATTTTAATCGCAAAACCAAAAAAATATGTGATAAAACTACAAATAAAAGATTTTCGGACTTTTTCCTTTACTTGTGCAGTGAAACCTTGCTTCTTGGCAAATTTCATGATTCTAATAGGTTAAGGGTTACTTCCCTTTGACCTAGACTCATGAAATTTATTTAAAAATGTAATTTATAAGTATTTAAATGAAATAAAGAATTATTATTATTATGAAACTAAAAATTCAGGAGACAAATAAGAGCTGCATGACGTGAAATCTCGTTCATGAGCAAAGACAAGCGATAATTAATTAAATAATTAAGTGGTACCTAATAAAAATTCTTGAAACAACTCTTTTAATTACTTTACGCTATTGCACAGGCCGTTCACCTTTTTAATGATCTTCTCCGATGTGATCAGTACAATGAGAATAACTAGATGATAAAAACCATTTTTTTACCCACACATTCAAATGAAATATTATTCAAACCCGTAGACATCAGAATTCTAAACGAGGGCTGCCCATATTACTGCATTTTCATTGATAACCTTGAAGACTTAGGGCTCTTTCCCACGGCAAGATCCCGTTTTTTGCAGGTACCGGCAAATGGGGTGTCCATTTTAATGTTTCGTCCCGATTTACCCCTACATTCCTATTCACCCCGTTTTACTGTACGGATTTTTGCAGAATCCCGTTTAGTAGTTTATGTGTTTAAATATACATATTCACACAAGCATCCTGTTTGCAGTATCCGGAAAACAGGATGCCTGTGAGAATACGTGGTTTCAATTAATATGTTAACCTAACCGCCACACTACAATTTGTAACATAATTATTTGGTCATTCCACAAGTCCTGACATGTTTTGTTTTGTTTACCGTTGTGAGTGTTACACACTCACAACGGTACCTTAAGCCTTTTTATATTCATTGTTTTATGTGGACATGGAAAACCTAAAAAAAAAAACAATTTCCGTTGGAGAGCAACGGGTTTTTTTTTAAGTTTTGTTGTATCCTCAATTATTCATCGGGAGTTTCTCATGGGCTGTTAGTGAAGTGTGTTGGTGATAATGCGCTCAGTAAAAGGACAGTAGCCAGATGGCTCCAGCTTTACAAAGAAGGAAGAGTTGAGGCTGAAGACCTCCCTAGGGAGGGTCGACCAATATCATTTTCTAGATCTGATGCCATTGAGAAAAATAAAAAGGCATTGCGTGAAACAGATAAGTGGTCCGTGGAACGTCTTAGCCACCATCTTGATATCCCCCATACTACAGTATATAGAGTTTTGACGGAAGATTTGGGGTTGGACAATAAGTTGTCAACATGAGTACAACACACACTGAATGAAGACCAGAAGGAATTTCGGTTGAAGACCGCGCGTAACAACTTGCGTTGGTATCAGCGATCGTCTAAAATGTTGTAATCGTTGATTTGCATAGATGAGAGTTGGGTGTATTTTAAGCTCGATCTTGGGTGAAGCCTGGTGAGCAACCTAAACCAATTCCTCGTCCCGAGCGTCACGAGCGCAAGATACTTCTGACTGTGGGTATTGAGGTCACTGGCGTTGCAGTTTGGATAACATTCGATGAAAACATCACCATGACTATCGAGCGCTACCACGCATTTTTAGTGACCCACATACCGGACTTGGTTGCTTTACGACACCTTACAACTCCTCTGGTTCTTCATGACAATACGAGAGCTTATAAAAGTCACGTTATCCGGAATTTGATAGTGCAGAGAGGGTGGGCACCTCATTCTCCGGACATGAACCACTGCGATTATAACTGCTTTGGCAATGTTAAGAGAGAACTACCTAGAATACGTTTTACAAATAAAGCTGACCTTGAGTCAACACTAAAAGACATTATTCAAAGGTTAAATGAAAATGGAACTTTCAATGGTGTAGCTAAGTTGCTGGAAGTTTGGAGCAGTTTTATCAGTAAGCTTGGAGACTATTGATTGTTTTTTGGATTCCTTCACGTTTCATTACTATTTAATAAATAAATAAAATAAAAAATTAAATATGTCAAAACTTCAGGAGTGACCGTTAATAAATTTTATAAATTTTTTATCCATCCATTATCTAACGTAAAAACCATATCCTAAGAATCTCAGAAAAATACTACAAGATGGTACCCGGATGCGGTTTATATAAAATATGACTCGCATACAATAAACGTGACTGCTTGTCTATTCTTAACTTTATATACAGAATATCTATACTTAGAATGTAAAGAGGTCGTCATATTAGTATCAATTAAAAATAAGGATTATATCGTATTATTTATATCAACCACAGGTATTACCGGTTTTTTCTGCATAAGTCCATAAATGTTTATCTTCCTTCAATTATATTTATTGTAATAAATAATAATATATAATAATTCAAAGAATACGTGGTAATGCTGCCAGCCTTTTGGGCACGTTTCCTATTGACAGCGATACGGACGAATTTTTTGATGCCCTTTGATTATTTGCCCTCCTTTTTATATACTTGTACATATTATTATTATTAGAAATAAACCTACTACTTTTTGTAATAAATACAATTGAATAGACACATGTAAGAGACACAATTTTTTTTTAATGAAAATTAAAATAGTCTATTAATTTTACATAAAAACTAAAATTATTTATTAACGATTCGTTACAGGGAAAACCACACTTAAAAAAAATGTATCGATTGAAAAGACGACTTTTTGTCAGTATGGTAGCTTAAAGACGCCGAAATGTAAACGAATTGCGAATTCTGATTGTAGAATGTGTCGCGAGAGAAAGAAGAACATATTCATCTATGGCACAGCACCCTAATTGCGCAACACACTACTACTCTCAATTTGAATCATTTTGAAGCATATTTCTAATTCATTGCTCCATATGTTCCAAAAATGTGGCTGCTCAACAACGTAAATAACGCAATGAATGTTGTTGAACTGTCAAAATAAAACCCATTGCTACTGAGTGTGTTACGCAATTACCCTGCAGGAGACAGTGAAAATATTATGATAAATGCTTATAATACGTAAGCTATGTAGAATGTTAAACATGACCAAAGAAAATGGCCTATACACAGGGTCAAATTAAATTTGCTAGCGAAACTTCGCGAATGTGGTGATGGGTATCAATATCTAAACACGATAAAACCAAAAATAAATTCATATGACGATTTTTTTTTTGTGTTGATTCCGACCGCAGTTCGTGAACTCTCTTGAAATAGCAGTTTAAAATTCAGCTTTTTAATGCGTAAACTTCATAGACGAAACGGGTATCCATATCTCAATACGACAAAACTAAAGAAAACAGATTTTCTCAACGCATACTTCAGTAACAAAACATTCAGCGGTTGTTGAACCAATAAGAACATCAAACCTTTTTGTTTTTAACCGACTTCAAAAAAAGGAGTATGTTCTTTAAATTTTGTTACCTCAGAACTCCGTTTTTCATGAGCCGATTTACAAAATTCTTTTTTTTTATGGATAAGGTATGCCTCAGAGGTGTCCCAAATAAATTTTATTGACTTTGCTTCGGTAGTTTATGGGTTAGCTTCAATAATACGATTTTTTTTACTTAGTTTACATTGATGATGATGTTTTAATAACTTCCTGTTACTGATATTTACATAGCATGTACTGTTATATGAATTTGTGTGGGGGTAGTTACATTTAAAAGTGAAAAAAAATTTTAGAAGTCGGTTGCTTTTTTTGTACTTACAAAAGTTTTATTTTTATTTTATAGTGTCTAGATATCGATACCCGTTACGTCTAATTTATTTTTTCCTTGTAAGTATAGTGCCACTGGCCTATATTACGACTTTTATTTTCTATAGAAAGAGAGCGGTCATATTCTGAAACGGAAACCATTCAGCTCAATATCGGTATCGATTGTTTTCACGAAAACTGCAAAATGTACGGTTAGCGAAAAAGACGCTGCTTTTCATATTCTTGGCTGTATTTTTTTACACACTGTCTCAGTCCCATTTTCCACTTGATGTTGGAAGAGATGGTCTTCCATCAATTCTATAGCAATCCATTACTGGGCAATTTTCAATCTTTTCGTTGCTATTGAAAGCTGTCGAGTAACTTAACGAATAAATAAATAATAAAAAAATCACATAGAGAATACTGGTTGGCAAGGACATCGACACGCAAACGGTAACCATGAATTCAGCTGATTTTAGACCCATAGCGTAGAAATGAATCGTAGCTATTAAAAAAAAAATCTGCTGTTTCACAGAAAATCTAGCTAGCAATACCTACGCGGTCAAAATGCAACATGGAGCAGCTCATTTTTAGGGTTCCGTATAAAGGAACCCTTATAGTTCTGCCATGTCCGTCTGTCCATCCGTCCGTCCACAGCTTAGCTCAGAGATTTTTAGTACTAGAAAGCTATAATTTGGTATGGCGGAAATACGTCATTCGTTTCACTGATCGGAACGTCAGCACCATCTGGTGGCGCTGGACAGAGTCTAGGTTGAGTAGAGCGAGCAGCGTGGTGCAGCGGCTCACTTGAACTTGACCATTGGACATCGTACGGACAACATGTGCTCAGATACTGTCTCTCGTTCCGTATCGTTGAGTTGTGTACCTACAATGTGTGATTCGCTAGTGTGATTAAACTGATCGTAAAAAATATAATCTGATTTGAACTGTAAACCGTTTTTCTATCGCGCTATAACAAAGTACCAACACTACTCATAGTACGCCCCCAGTAATTAAAAATGGCTGATAATGACGAGACACACATATTAATATTTTTTGTTTGTTTTTTGTTTTTCTCGTCTACCCCATGGTTTCGGGTATCGTTGGATAGGCCTTTCAAAAACATGCATATTTCTTCATACATGCTTATTTCTGGATATGTGAAAAAATTCACGGTAGTAGTATATATAACGAATTAAAAAGGAGAACTATCACAGCTAAGTAGGCTTTACAAGTTTACGAGCACCATCTTACATTTTTGTTCTTGGGATAAATTCATTCCAACTACGGAAACCTTCATTGGGCGATTTTTCTTTAATCATTGAACAAAAATTTTAACGCAGGGGGTTCCAGAATTACGATGGTAACAGGTTACGCGTCGATCTCCGATGCCACCTTGTATAATTCCAATTGATGATTACATAGATAAATAAATAAATTATTCATATTTTCGCGGTCGTTTCTCTTTCAGAAAATCCTTTAAACTTCTGTCATCTTCTTCACAGCGAAGTCGCAGGATGCAGTTAATGTCGGTTTAATAGAACATAGTAAACAGACACATCAAGGTTGATAATGCATCTGTAAGCATTGGCGTCATCGTGGGCGTAACTTTATTAACTAGAATGAAATACACTTTTCGATAAGGATCAGATTCAAAAGGTGAGAGGTGAAAAAGTCGAGATATGGATTATCCCAGTCTTCGAGACCTATGCAGTAACTATTAAGAATATCTCTGAAGCGTTTACGTGAACTGAAATGTTTAAGCGTAAACACATGAAATTTTTTGTTAATAATATGCAACATGTCCCAGAATAGCGCACACCCTCTTAAGGGGTCATTGTGCTCATCATTATGAACAACTTTTACTATGGGAACAAACCTGAAATCGCGAAAAAAACACAATATGATCCCTACATTTTGACGAGTTATGCGAACAGGGATCGGAGGGATCGGCTGGTTTTTATTTCGCGATTCCAGGTTTGGTCCCATAGTAAAAGTTATTTATAATGATGAGTAAAATGACCTCTTAACCCTACAGCGCATAGTGTCCCACGGACATACCGAAAAATGTCTTATATTTTAAAAATCGATCCAAGTACATAGCGTGATCTAGTGTTGACAAGATTAACTAGTATGTATTTGAGTTTCGAATTTAGTACCATATATTTTGGATAGATCTGAATAAACATTTATTTATGTTTTCTTCAAATCGGTAAGTACTTTGAATACGATTAACGAGCGGCGTATAATAATCGCAAAAAAATGATAAAATTAAAATGATAGAATTTTCAGGGTCGAAATAATTAGTAGAGGCAAGTTCATGTTCATATTTGTCATTTTACGTGTAATCTTGTAATTTCATTGATACTACGTAACACATATTAACATTATAATGCATGATGTGCCATGCACAAAAACATACGTTTCTATTGAGTTATGATTTTTCTAAATATTTTTTGGTGAATATTTGCAGGCTAATGTATTTTTTTTAAGCGGATAAGAAAAATCATGCACAGTAGGGTTAAGAGGCTGTGCGTTAATTTAGGGACACGTTGTATTTATTGGACTGACGTACTTTGCTTTAAAAATCCATATTTTGCATTATTGTGATTAATAGTATTGTCTACCAAATGGATGCTGTACGAAGAACCCGTAAAGATTTCCGTCATATTTAATTTGTAGATTGATTGATTCTGCCAAAGTTAAGTTTATAGTAACATAACTTTGGCAGAATCAATCAATCTATACCATACGTATATCATATACGTATATATATCATATACGTATATCATCATCCTAGCATTTTTCCAATTATGTGGGGGTCGGCTTCCAGTCTAACCGGATGCACCTGACTACCAGTATTTTACATGGAGCGACTGCCTTTCTGACCTCCACAACCCAGTGACCGGGTAATACAAAACCCCCTTGGTCAGACTGGTTGTCTGACTTTCTGGCTTCTGACGACCCGTAACGACTGTCAAAGATCCACGAATGACAGCCGGAACCAACGGCTAGCATGTTAATCCGTTGGTCCAGCTGCCCAGAGTTTCCAAGGCACAGAGGGGTCTTGGTATGTCAAGATGGTCACCCATCCACGGAACAACCGCAGCAAGCGTAGCTTAACCTGATCGATCGACCCATGCGGCTGTTATTACTTAGCCACAAGCCCCCCAATATGAAAAAAGACAATTGATCGTAAAATGGAAAGCGTCTGTTACTCAGACTGTACAAGCAACGGAGGAAACAACACGAGGGAAATGGCACAATGAGACCAAAACCATAACAGTACACATGCGTAACTCCGCACTCATGCCACTCATTCAAATGGTGCATTAATTAATGAATAATGAATATATTGAGCCGCTTCACTATATAATTGAGGTTTATATATGAAAAAATGTTTTTTTTTTATAAGCAAAGTACTGGCCACTACTGGACTTGGTAGCACAGATATCAATAAAGTGCCATTTAAATGGCAAAAGTGCGTCAACAATAGTGAACCTAATATTGTTTCAAGGTACCAAGGTGATCTCAAACGCTGTCTACATACTGCATAGTTCAAGGATACCCAAAGACGAAGATGCGAAGATATTCACTATCGCTTCTGACTAATCTCAACTCAACAAAAACGTCGCCTTTACTACATTTATAACCTGTTGTGGGAAGTATAAAGCATTATAAAAACTAATTGTTTTTCCCGTACATACGTATGTATGAGTTCCTATGAACTTTGAACACGCTCACAGACTTATTATATAAAAGGATGCTAGCTACTATACGTCGTCAGTTAACGAAGGAATCATGAAGACGGTGCGTTCTTGCATCGTCCTCTGCCTCATACTAGGCTTTAGCGATGCATATTCAGGTAATTGCTATGCAAGTTTTTGTGCTTTAGTATTGTAGTTACGGTGTTCGCATTGTTAGTTTTGTCTAGTAACAATTGAAAGAGACAAAAACATTTTTGAAGCTACTAATATTAATGATTTATGTTATTGTTTTCTCTAAAGACATGGAACTTTATTTTCAGTGAGACTCGGGCGCTCTTATACGAACGAGGGAGCTAGCGGAGGCGGTGGAAGCGGAGGAGGGTTCGGATACGGTGGCGGCGGCGGAGGTGGAGGCGGCGGAGGTTTTGGCTTCGGTGGAGGCTCAAGTCTCGCCTTTGACAGCGGCTTCAGTGGCATCCGCGATGGAGTCGGAAGCATACTCAGCGACGTCCAATCTGGTCTCACCGCCCTAGGAAGTGCTGGTGCTGGTTTTAGCGGTAGCCTAGGAGGCGGAGCAAATGGAAAATCAATCTATACGAAATCAGAAGATGGAAAATCTGGTGGATTTGCCTTTACTGGCACACTTGACGGTGGTAAAGGTGGATATGGCGGCGGCGGAGGATACAGTGGAGGTGGGAATGGTGGCGGCGGCGGCTACGGAGGTGGCGCTGGATTTGGCGGAGGCTCTGGAGGTGGAGGCGGCCTCGGGGCTGGAGGCTCTGGAGGAGGAGGAAGCTCTGGAAGTGGAGGATACGGTAGTGGAGGCTCCGGAGTGCATGGAAGTTCCGGAGGTTATGGTGGCAGCAGTGGAAGTGGTGGAATTAGTGGGGGACTGAACTTTGGCGGCGGCTCAGGTGGAGGTGGAAGTGGGGGTGGTGGATATGGCGGCGGTGGCTCAGGAGGTGGTGGCCACGGAGGTAGTGGCAGTGGGGGCAGTGGTGGATCGGGACATGGCGCTGGTATCGGCGGTGGAAGTGGAGGTGGATTTGGCGGAGGCTTTGGAGGCGGTGGCGGCAGTGGTCTCAGCGGAGGCTATGGAGGAGGTGGAGCTGGAGGTGGTTCAAGTAGTGGCCACGGAGGCAGCTCAAGTGGAGGACATGGAGGCGGCTCTGGTGGAGCACATGGAGGTAGCTCTGGTGGACTAAGTTTTGCTGGTGGACTTGGCGGAAGTGGAAGTAGTAGTGGTGGACTTGGTGGGAGTGGATCCGGAAGTGGTAGCCACGGAGGTGGTGGTGGAGGATACGGAGGTAGTGGTGGCCGGGGAAGCGGTGGCGGCGGTGGTAGCGGGGGTGGATATGGCGGAGGCGCTGGTGGAGGCCTCGGTGGCAGTAGCGGTGGAGGCTACGGAGGCAGCAGTGGAGGAGGCTACGGCGGAAGCAGTGGAATAGGCCTTAGCGGTAGTAGTGGTGGAAGCCTCGGTGGCGGAAGTGGAGGAGGCCTCGGTGGTGGAAGCGCTGGTGGATACGGCGGTGGTCAGGGAAGTAGTTCAGGGGGCGGAAGTGGGTCACTAGGCAGCAGTTTACTAATTGGAATTGGAAGCAGCGGCTCAAGTGGTGGGGGCCATGGAGGCAAAGGCCACGGAGGCGGCCATGGAGGTAGCCTCGGAGGAGGTAGCGGTGGCGGCTATGGCGGAGGCCTCGCTGGAGGCAGCGGCGGTGGTTACGGAGGAAGCAGTGGATCTGGAGGAAGTGGGAGCTCTGGAGGAAGTGGATCAAGTGGTGGAGGCTTCTCATTTTCTGGAGGTTTCGGAGGAACTGGCTCCGGAGGTGGGCTTGGCGGTGGCTCCGGAGGTGGACTCGGCGGAGGCAGTGGTGGCGGTGGGGGTAAAGGATACGGCGGCGGTAGCGGGGGTGGACTTGGTGGCTTAAAAAGTGTTCTCTTCGGAGGATTCGGTGGTAGTGGCAGTGGCGGCGGGTACGGGGGAGCGTCTGGAGGCGGGTACGGGGGAGCGTCTGGCGGCGGGTACGGGGGAGCGTCTGGCGGCGGCAACGGACGCGGAAATGGAGGTGCCGGTGGATACGGTGGCTCATCCGGCGGCGGCGGGCTTGGTAGCGGAAGCGCTGGTGGTTACGGAGGCTCATTCGGCGCAGGCGGCGGGCTCGGTGGCGGAGGCGGCGGCGGTGGTGGAGGCGGCGGTGGTTACGGAGGAGGTGGAGTTACCAGTAACAGTGACGCCTCCAGTTCAGCTGGTGGATACGGCAGTAACGGGGGTACCGGCGGCAGTGGGTACGGCCAGTCGGGCGCTTTCGCGTCTGCAAAAGCGTCGGCCTCAGCCAACGCCGGTACCGGTAGCTACGGCTAATCTCTACAACGTCTCAGTTAGATGAACATAGTCAGGTTCTCACGGCCATATTGAATGTAATCAAAGTGATTTATAATGCCTCGTAGTCATTAAACGTATTTATAGTTATTTTAATTGTAGTTTCATTTAAAACCCAACCTAGGTACTCACTACTTGAGTACCCGAAACCTTTAAAATATATTTTGCATTAATCAAAATTTAAAAGCGAAGTTCAGACATTTCTAAGCAATTTCAGTAAAGAAGTAAATCTCTACACATAAAATAGTAGCATTGCATTTAAAGCAGTGGCAAGAGCAAACTCGAATTCAGTTTAAATACATAAACAGACCATTGAACTAGCTAATAAAAGTCAAGATCCTGACTTTACTAAGACTTCGTCCTGTTCAATACTAAAAACAAGCAATATCAACTTGCCAAGGCCCTATCGATAGATCATTACAACAATTATATTCTATCAAAGTCTATAATTTAATAATAATAGATTCTACGATGATAAATATACACCGATAACCCACTGTTTTCAAGTTAATTATTCAACTCATCTATTTGTAGCTTACTTGGCTAAAGCCTATTAAAAGTTCCACATCACACTTGTCTTACTTATTTCATAACTAAGTAGCTTTTAATAATATCAACTTGCCGTGCGATTCTGTAACCATCTCACCGTGAAAGCTTGGGTGAATTGAGCGTGGAGTGAGCTGTCATTCGCTAGGGATTAACACTATTAAGTGCTCACTTCACTTATGATATCACGGTGAGATTTTCACAGAATCTACCGGCTGTACTTAATAACGGTGCTGCAGTACATAAACAAATATTTATGATAGTCATAACACGCTCTTCACATTTCTGTTGAAAAAGGTGCGATTCTGTGACCATCTCACCGTGCAAACTTAGGTGAAGTGAGCGTGGAGTGAGCTGTCAGTGTCATCCCACCTGATACTGGGGATTAACCAAGCATACATTAACAATCATAATCGAGATTTTATTTATATTTTTATGCTAATACTATTGATCATTTTGTGTAATTTTAAAGTTACTATTTTAACTGTCAAAATATTACTATTTTGTGGGATTTTAATGTAGGCAAAAAAAGAAAACAAAAAAAAAATAATATTCTTACTAAATTTCCGTTTTGCTATTTTATTTTAAAACCCCACCAAATACTAATGTTTTGATAGGTAACTAAAATAAGTAGGTACGTAGTAGTTTTGAAATGATATAAAATGATGAATAGAATTAGCATAAAAAATATTATTAAAATCTCGATTATGATTGTAAATGTTTGCTTAGTCAATCCCTAGCATCAGTGGGATGACACTGACAGCTCACTCCACGCAAGTTTTCACGGTGAGATTTTTACAGAATCGACCGGCTGATAGGCAAAGGCTCTCATAAAATATTATTGAATGCCCATCTTACACAGATAAGCTTTGAGCATTGAGCAGTGTTCTCAGTGCTTACTGACTGCACGTTGTCATGGTCTCCTCACAAGATGTCGAAAAAAAAATCAACATATCTCTTTGATGTAATATGACAGGTTCTTTATCCGCGAACTGGCACTGACGAAATGATTTCGTAAAGCTATGTCATTACGAAATTACCATAATTATTATAATATTATAACCCCTAATACAGGTACCTCTAATACAGGTATAAAAAATTAAATTATCAATTCCAATGATAACTATTACGAACTAATTCCGTCTCATAAAAACCATTCACAATTATTTTAATAATAACTTTTTTTGTAAACATCTGTAGGACTGACCATTTTTATACGTACACTAAAAACGTGATGTTAGTTAAGTATTGCGTAATTTAATTGAGCACTTACTTAATTTATCGCACATCTTTATTCATATTTTTTTTTATATCCGGAATAAGCAGATCATCATGATCATACACAACTGGTACAAAACTAGTTGACGAAGGTAACTAGTACATTGTCAATTCTATCGCTATGAAAGAATAGTGATTGCTAACTTTTTTGCGCCGACATTTCGCAAGTACGCTAGGGAGTTCGAATAATGTATAGTTGATATTGATGCATGTCATAGTTTTGGGAAGGTATAAAACGGTTTTGCGATAATTACTTAAATGGTTCGATGTCTGTGTTTCAATGGAGTAAAATTGTACTCTAATAATAATAATAATAAGGCCTGATTCAGAAGGCAGTACTCCTCGATACGGCTCGCATTGTGAGGAGGTTCTTGTCTCTGGAGTCCTAACCACAGGTAGCTTGGACCCTGCCCCCGACACCGGCGGATCACTATTTTTTTATGTTTTTAAATGTTTTTTATACTTATTTTTTATATTTCAAGAAATATTTAAAAATGTAACAAAATAAGATGACGAAATAAATAAATGACATAATAATGATAATTGTATTTTATTGCATTTCAAGATCATCATTTTGTAATTGTAATTAGAAAAAACGCTTTTTTTTGTTTGACGATAGTTAGCGCCATTTTTGACGTACACGCGTGCGTCAAGAGACGTGAAACAACCGGTGGGTTGTTTCACGTCTCTTGACGCAAAAAAGTAACATGTTCATACTTAGGGTGCTAAGTATGAACATGTTACTTTTTAACCGACTTCTTAAAAAAGGAGAATATTTGTTATGTTTTAAAGAATTTCAAAAATTCTATCTTCATTTAGTTACACGGTGGTGTGTCACTGACTCTGGCAGGGCCACCATCAGGGATTTTAATTTTGAAAACGCAAAAAATTAGTCGCTAATTAGTCGAAATTAGTCGCCAAATATCAGAATTAGTCGGTCACTGGTTCAAAAGATATAAGGGTTTATAGGTGGCCCTGCTGGAGAGACTCTCCCCAGCAGGGCCAAATTTATATCTCAAAATCTAGGGCACCTAGCGAAGATCTGTTTCCTCCCATATTTAGTCGCCAATTAGTCGGAATTAGTCGCCAAATATCAGAATTAGTCGGTCACTGGTTCAAAAGATATAAGGGCTTATAGGTGGCCCTGCCAGAGTCAGTGACACCACGGTGGTTCCGTATTTTTACTAACTTTGCTTGGGTAGTTTTGAGTTAGCTTCAATAATTTACGTATTTTTTCCACTTAGTGTATGTTGATGATTTTATAATAACTTCCTGTCACTCTTATTTACATAGCAATTAGTGGTATACGAATTTGTGCGGGGCAGCTACCACAACTAAAAAGTGAAAAATAAAAACTTTTTACAACAAAAAAATAACCAACTTCCAAGTCTGTGTCTTTGGATTCGTATTTTCGTGTTTTAAAGTTGTTTTTTCAGTTTGTAGTGATTTTTTTAGAATTTGTTTTGTTTTATTTTGTGAAAAAGTTTCTTACATTCTCTAGCTAAGCATTAAATAAAAACTGGACGTTTTGGGAATCGGACATTCTGCGAATCGGAACTTTTTGTCAAGCTGACAGTTTGCGACTCGTTCTTTGTAAACCGGTTCTGGATATGCGGTTCAATAAGACAACCATAGGCACGAACGTTGAAAACGCTTACAGCTATTTCAGTACCAAAAAAGAATACTCGTAATAAAGTGTTGAAAAAAAATCTAGCCGAAATTAATCGGTAGGAAATGGCTATGTGGTAGCACATTCTTGGAAAAACTCTCTGCCAATTATGATTATTTTTTTCTAGAAAGAAAAGAACAAAGGCAGGTCTCCCAGAGCTGCAAAAACATCAATGAAACACGTTCAATACTTAATCACAGCTACATTTTCAACACGTGTGTCACCGGTCCCTGACGAGCCTGCATCTAGGCAGCAAATAATTGCGTGCACACACAATGGCTGACGTGAAATAATTGAGCAACTATAGGCTGCACCCGCGGAGCAATTATATCATAATTAATTGATTAATTATCATCTACTATGTTTTGCTAGAATAGGCGTTGTTATAACGATTTCATTACCACCTGCTGTGCGATTCTGTAACCATATCACCGTAAAAGCTTGGGTGAAGTGAGCGTGGAGTGAGCTGTCATTCGCTAGGGATTAACACTATTAAGTGCTCACTTCACTTATGATTTCACGGTGAGATTTTTCCAGAATCGACTGGCTGTTTAGTTTTAAAATGGTGGCCGTACACGCATGTTCAAATAAAAGCAGTAGGTAGACTATACAGTTGCAACCCCTAAGGGATTACACGCGTGGTGCTAAGTTTTTTTATGGTTAAAAGGAGTAGGTACAGACGCCAGCACATCAAGCTAATACAATCTGTCAAATTTATTTAATAGATTTTCATCTTTATCACAAAAGCATAAGGTTCAAAGTTGATTGGGAAAAATTGACAGTTTCGGATAGCTTGATGTGCTGGGGCGTCGGTACCACGCCAGATATGTAGGTAGATTCTACGTAAGTCTGAAATCTTCCTTTCAAGAACCGCATGCAAGCGTTTACACGCGTGCGATTTCCATAAAATGGCATATAATAACTGAGCGCAAGTTTTGCCATCAATCATTGAGTGTGGCTTCTTTTTGCACCAACGCAATTAATGCAAGGCGATTATTGCATTCACGTTTTTCGTCGTCTAAACACAGAGTTGTACTTCCTCGTACAACTTTATGATGCGTTGATTCCAGTATTTGTTAAATGTTCAATTCAATTTTATTAAACGTCTCCTCGAGATTTTTTTAAATGTTAACATTACTCGGAATTTGTTTCGGAAACATTCTTCTAAAAGTTTTGACTATGTTACGTGTTGCAAGGTTTCTAGTTCCATCTTTTTAGAATCCCGTCTTTTCTAGGTCTGGCTGATTGATTTGATGAAACAAAAAATGTTAAAAAATATTAATATTGTTGCTAAAGCCAGTCGCAGTAACAGCAGCACCTGTTCTGGCCTATTTAAGGAAGAATAATTTAATTACACCACCTAACCAATCAGACATAGAGAATTCAGGGTTCCTACGTGGTCAAAAAAGGTGGTTGGTTCTTCTTCACAACAGTGAAGATTTTGTTTATTTACAAATCCTCTGTGATCAAAATGAGATAAAAGTATTGGTCGTTTTCAATCTATAAAGTTCCTAAATAACTTTAAGGCAAGATTATTGAGGTTAATGCGGTGCATAACAAATTTTCCACATTTTAACTAAATAGTAGATATCAAATATCCGTAAAATTTGGCGCTAAATGAAAATGGTAGGCAGAAAATTGGCTACCGTATATAACCACTGTTCATATATTTCGTAGAAACGAACAATGCCTGCGCTTACGGCGCAGGCGGCACTTGTACAGGCAGTGTTTTTCTCCGAACCACCAAGTTCTGGTATGTATTCTGATATTGTTTTTCACCGAACCACGAAGTTCTGGTATGTATTCTGACATTGCTTTTCACCGAACCACCAAGTTCTGGTATGTATTCTGACATTGTTTTTCACCGAACCACGAAGTTCTGGTATGTATTCTGACATTGTTTTTCACCAAACCACCAAGTTCTGGTATGTATTTTGACATTGTCTTTCACCGAACCACCAAGTTCTGTTTTCTGATATTGTAATCAACACAGAAATAAAAAAAGTAATATCTGTGGTATTTAAAAAAGTACCATCGATTGGATAAAAATTGTAAGTGTACCCCTAAAGCGATAGCTACTATAACAGCAATACTATTATAGAAGTAGTTTATAAAAATTAATTCAGGCGCTAAATCTAATACACTTACAGACAAACAAAGAGAGCTAATACTTACAGACAAACAAAGAGAGAGCCAAATCAAATTTCAAAAATATTTTGGAATAACAACATACGTACGTGTACGTTTAACAAATTTTCTACTACGTGGGAAGTTACCGTAAAAAAACAAGAAGTGCCTTCAAAATAGCTACTGAAACCTGCTTAGTAACATGTGCTTTAATATTATGCGCAGGCAGATCGAAGTTCGAGAGAATCGATCTACTTATATGACGTGCAATTGGAAAGGGTTATGTCCGGCAGTGAACTCCCATAGAATGATGATGATGGAAACACTATTTCATGAGATAGGGTTTGTCTGGACATAAGAAGGCAGCTTCTTCTATAGCAAAAATAATTGGAAACAGGTAACGTATCTTCAAAATAATGGAATATGATAATCTTAGCTGAAGGAACCATTTTGAGGTGTTTGTTATGTTTAACCATTTTACAAAATAAGTACAAACTGAATCAACGTGGCCACCTACTGGGCTCAAACAATATAAAAGCAAAGTAAGTACCAAAATCAAAATTAAAAGTCATTTATTCAAACTAGGCTGAGAATCAGCACTTTTTGAACGTCAAAATGACAAAAGACAGTCCCACAAAACGCCCGCCCTTCACCACTTCCTAGTGCTTTCGCTGGGAAGAAGAAGTGGCGCAACAAACTCCCCAGCAGCATAGCTGTCTGTTCAGTTAGAAAATACTTGAATGAATACAATACAAGGTACGCAAAGTAATTAACATTAGGTACAAGACACAGAACACTAAATTAAATTATTTGCTATTGTCAGCTAGCCAATATACCAACAAATATAAGTAAAACTAAACGTACTCAAGCACAAAAATAATATATCAAAATTAAAAATGTCAACAAAACCTTACTATCTGAATAAAAGCCTCCAGGTATAAAGGGCGTGACCGCTTACAAATTTATGCAATGCTGGGTTCTGTTTAGGTAAATTAGGACCATCGAAGTAAACTAAATAAACAAGTCACTAATGACAATAATAAAACCGTGGTCAGCAAGACGACCAGTCATCACAAGCAGCACCCGTTCACGAGCATAACGTAAAGACCCATCGACACGAAAAGAAGAAGAACAAGAAAATATAATTTAACAATTAGCTGCTTCTACATCTGAATATAACTTTGGTGGCAGTGTTGGTACAGTGACTGAGCCATTAGCTGCTGCCCTACATATCGCGGGTTCAATTACTACGAAATTAGTCCTGATTTCCTTCAGAATATTGTCGGGGTAACCCACAGGTCAACGGCCGTCAGGTAAACGGCTCCACACTAAAATTATTGCCCTTTTTTAGCCGAACCGAACTCAAAGAGAAAAAAGTTTTTTTTTGGCACGCATTTATTTGTTTAATAAAGTTCGTATTCAAATTTAAAAGGGCACTAAACGAAATATTAATTGAAAAATTTATTACACAATTGACGACTTCCTGATGAATCACTGTCTGATTGACGTGCTATCATACCACTTGACATTAAACAAAATATATTATTGAAACCCTGATGGCATATGACTATAATCTTGTATACATTTGCCGTTGTTAATGTTTGTATTGATATTGTCACATTTTTACTGTAATTCAAACGAATGTGAATGAAATATCAATCATTTAATTTGTATTATTTTATTTTGCTAATTGTTATTTTAAAATATAATATCTTTAGAGTTTTAACTAAACAATAATATGATTCGCATGCCCGTTATACCCGCATGTGACGGTAGAATATGGAGGACTCTTATAATAAATCATCTATGTACTAAATACCCACGTTTGCAAACCAATAAATGATTTGATATGATTTGATCTTGGATCTTGGGTCCTGTAAGTATTACATATTTTGAAAAGATTGCAATCGCAGTTGTTCAATGACTCTTTCAAGCCTATAGTTATTGAAATACCTATTGACCAAAACCGCCCAGATACTCGTATAGAGGCAAATATTATCTCGTAAAAAAAGAAAAAGCAGGAAAATAGGCATTTTTTTTATTGCAAAATGGGGCAGCTCTTGATCTCGATTTCGCCAGGTGGAAATCAATGGTCTATGTTGGAACAAGAAAGTCCATTACGAGAAAAACTTTACTGTTTTATCGAAGCAAAAACAAAACCGTTCTTTGAACGTTGTCTGTGATAGCAACCCCATACAGACATACATATTGTACATATACCATGACGTATACAGATTCCTCATAAAAAACAGAAACATTTAAGTACAATTTATAAAATGGGCTATACGAACACGAACATGCAGGTCGAACTACATATGACGATGCAGTAAATCACAAGCGGTTTTGTTAATCAATCGCTGAACCAACGAACGTGTCATTATACCCTTGATGTTTATGGTGTATCAATACAGATTTTTTTTTATGTGATCGTAATCATGTTAGGGGCAGGTATACCTACTTATCAGATGAAGCATTCATAAAAGTAACCTTATGATACCTACTCCTAAATTTTTGATTAGTGTTCGTTTAATACCTGTCATGTCCAAATTGTGATGTACTTGAAGGGAAGGGATAATTTTGAAATAGGATACCTTATAAAAGCCCAGTTGGTCTGATGATAAACCTAATTACCTACACCCCGTTGGGCAGTACTTAAGGATATGGAGTTTTTAGATAGATATACTGTGGCATTAGTTACAACACTACTCGTTTGCAGTAATGTTTATTGTAACCCTGCAGGTAAACTTTCAAATTAAATTATCTTGCGAAGCATAACACACGATTTGATACCGATACACGTCGTCTGTGAAGCTTCACCAGTTAATTTGAAATATAGAGAAGATCTAAGAGATTTATTTAAAGATATTGGTATTCTCACCGTTGCATCACAATTCATATTTGCCAACATCATATATATTAGGCAAAATATACACTTGTATACTAAAAACAGTGATGTTCACAATGTTAACACCAGAAATAAGGACAAACTACGTGCTCCCTTTTACCGGCTTCATAAGGTTCATAACTCATTTGTTGGGCTTGGTATAGCCTTTTATAACAAGCTACCCTCTTCTTTGCTAGATTTGCCTTTTAATGCATTTAAAGCTCAAGTAAAATCCAACCTTTGTTCAAAGGCATACTACTCCATCAACGACTACTTAAACGATAAGAATAGTTGGTCGCCCTGATTAACTCAAGACAATGTTTATGTTCTTTCTCCAGAATTAGATTACTAATAGGTTATATGAGCTCATTACCTATACAATTGTTTTTATTGGGCTGTATAAGTCAAATCAGTTTAGTTTTATTTTTATTATATTATTGACATAATCAACCCATTTAAATGTTTTCTAATGAGTTGATTGCAATATGTGGTTAGCTAGTGACCTCGACGATTGATCATATTATTCTTACCTGAGCAACCGGCAGCAAGTTCGTCATGCTCCCTCAGATGTCACTGCTTGCGGTAGCGTCGGGGGTCGGGTTGCCTCCTTCTCTCAAATATGGCGAGGGGGGTAATGGCTGATCTTTGCGTTATGCTCGTGAACGGGTGCTGCTTGTGGTGACTGGTCGTCTTGCTGACCATGGTTTTATTATTGTTATAATTAGTAATAACTTGTTTATTTAGTTTCCTGCGATGGTCCTAGTTTATCATTTGTGACTTCAAGCGACAGCTATGTAAACAGAACCCAGCATTGCATAAATATGTTAGCGGTCACGCCCTTCATACCTGGAGGCTTTTATTTAATTTTCATTTATTAATTTTTGCTTGAGTACCTACGTATAATTTTTTATTGTATTTCTTGGTATATTGGCGTTGCTAGCTGACATATGGCAAATAATTAAATTTAGTGTCCTGTGTCTTGTAATGTTAATTACTTTGCATACCTTGTATTGTATTCAGTCAAGTATTTTCTAACTGAACAGACAGCTGTGCTGTTGGGGAGTTTGTTGCGCCACTTCTTCTTCCCAGCGAAAGCACTAGGAAGGGCGGGCGTTTTGGGGGACTGTCTTTTGTAATTTTGACGTTCGAAAAGTGCTGATTCTCAGCCTAGTTTGAATAAATGACTTTTGATTTGATTTGATTTTGATCCCCAGCTCTAGGTGAGCATTTATCACCATAACTATGTCACAAAACGAATCCGATAAGCAGTTTGGTAGCCTTGTTAACGGGGTCGTATGTGGCAAAGTTAGTCGTAATACACACACTAGCGAGTGTATATGAGCACTTAGAGTCCTGGCCTACGTTTCAACAAATGTTATAATTTTGGTACTTTTCTTCTGTTTACAGAGAGGGATCGTCGCTTCATAATTTTTGGTGACACCAACATTGGTTTCGCTCTCTCGGTTGGAGGCAGTATTGGTTCGGGGATCATATCCAGCTCGAAGTTTAAAGGAAAAAGCTTCACGGTTAAACAATGTCACATTAAAAAACGGAGACTCAGACATGAATATGAGTAAGAAAACATTAATTTTATTTTTAACTTTTTTACAATTAGTCACCTTCATTCAAATTGTTCAACTTTATTCATATTTTGTATTATCGAATTTTCCCATCTATGTTTTTTCTTTACACATCTTTCGTCAGTCAGCTACCAATAGTGTACCGTTAGTCGAGAGTATGATTTTCCTCTTCCTTCGATCGTATTGTTTTTCTGAGTCGATTAAGTTTTTGCCATCACATCAATCAATTAATCAACTCAGCCTATCGCAGTCCACTGCTGGACATAGGCCTCTCCCAGACTGCGCCACAACACCCTGTCCTCCGCCTTCCGCATCCAGTCTACCCCAGCCACCTTTTTTAGGTCGTTCGTCCGTCTAGCTGGGGGCGTCCCAAACTACGCTTGCCGATACGCGGTCTTCACTCCAGGACTCTTCTACTCCATCGGCCATCGGTCCTTCGACAGACATGGCCAGCCCACTGCCACTTCAGTTTGCTAACTCTGCAAGCTATGTCGGTAACTCCGGTTCTTTTCCGGATAATTCTGAGCTGACATGGCCGTCACATGGTTTTATTACATTATCTCCTAATCTGCTCTGGTCTTCATAATAATAATAATACAAGCCTGTTACTGACCCATCGCCGGGCAAATGCGTCTTCGCACACAAAGAAGGCATGAGCACTGACCACCACGCTTGCTCAAGACGAGTTGGCGATTTCAAACTTATACTATGAAGTCCATGTTTCTTCATGATGCTTTCCTTCACCGACGTCAGTGACATACCTACATATGAATTGAAGAAGTACATTCCCGAATTTGAACCCACAGTCTCGTGCATGAAAGGTGAGGCCTTTACCACAGGGTCATTGCGACATTTTTCTCTCTGGTTCTGTGTTTCTACAACGTTTAACGTTAAATGAGCCTCAAACCTCAGACACCCCAACTGATTTTTAATTCAATTGACCTATTTCAGAGATAAATGAAGTCATTAAAAAAATTGTAAAGGTTTTATGTGCTGTTTTAGTTTTACTGGCCATTCTGATCGTTTCTTGCGTCTGCGACGACGCTTTATCTGGAGGAGTCGTCACCGGGCCGCTGCGCCGCGCTGACATTGGCTTGCTTGACCTATTAATAAACAGACACGGCAACGTTTTAAATGAAGATTTTTTGAAAAATGTGACCTATATTAAAAAAAGGTTCAGTTAATTCTGCTCGTTATTCTGATCAAACTATTTTCAGGTTTTGCGCATTTAACGTTACACGTTGTATATTAGTATCAAAATAAAAATTTACCCAGCCTGCTACTTACTACTACTAACAGCACCCTAATTGTGTAACACACTATTACTCTCAATTTGAATAATTTTGTAGCATATTGCTAATCCACTGCTCCATATGTTCGAAAAATGTGTCTGCTCAAAAACTTAAATAACGCAATGAATGTTGTTGAACTGTCAAAATGAAACCCATTGCTACTGATAGTGTGTTACGCAATTACCCTGCAGGTACTAATTCAACTAATTGACGACTTGCTTCTATTTTACTCTATGACTAAGTAAACAATGCTTTACCTTCTGTTTTTATACAGGGTGTTTGGTAGAAGGACCGACACAACCTTTTGTGGGATTGGGGATGTCATTTGCTAGCACAAAATTGTTTTATTTTTCATTTTTATTATTAATTTTAAAACTGATTTTTTTCGTTGCTTGACATAATTTTACGACTTTGGAAGCACCCAAGTCATTTTCTAGAAACAATTGTATGTACTTAAATGTAAATTGCAGATTAACACCAAAAACTATTGCTCTCTATTACATACACAAACAAAAACGTTGTGACAATATTACGGGTGATTAAAAAGAAATTATTGCTATTATTTCAATTACCTACCGTTACACTTGACAGGTGTTGTGGGTGAAAACTAGGATAATATGACACCTCCTATCCCTAAGAAAGTGGTGTCGGTTCTTCTACCAAACAGCCTGTATATCCGAACCGTATCTCATCTTCACTGTTTTGTTATAGTGACTATGGACCCATGTGGCTACCATGGTGGTCACCATCGCCATACTATTGAAATAAAGGCACTTTGAACATATATCGTGTTTTAATTTAATTTGAAGACCTTCCTACAGCTGTTTTTACTTATAAGAAGTTAAGTGCACACACGGCTATACATGAAGCTCTATATATTAGCTATATGTATTTCCAGTTTTAGCTGACCTCGCATGGTATAGGTTTTTCGTACAATCAAAAGTCAGCTTATACTAGTTACGTATAGCTTGATGTGTAACCGTGCGTACGTAACCTACTAAGTTTTCAATACACTGTTCATGGATACTTACTTCCTAAAATATTAGTACTCACCTTTTATAAGCCTTAGAACCTACATAATCAATTAAATTGAAGCAACTGTACAGACGCCAGCACATCAAGCTACTACAATCTGTCAAATTTCTTTAATAGATTTTCAACTTTATCGCTAAAGCATAAGGTTGAAAGTTGACTGGCAAAATTTGACAGTTTTGGGTAGCTTGATGTGCTGGCGTCTGTACCTCAGTCCCCAGTGTAACAAAGCGTAATACTTTTGTTTATTCTGATATAATTAATACTTCCGCACTCCCGTATAGTACTCCAGTGCACTGTCGCATACAACCTACCTTAACTTCCATAACAGCCGTGCGATTCTGTAACCATCTAACAGTGAAAGCTTGGGTGAAGTGAGCGTGGAGTGACCTGTCATTCGCTAGGGATTAACACTATTAAGTGCTCACTTCACTTATGATTTCCTGGGCCGCCTTGAGAGTTAAGTAAATTACTTATTACTACAGCACTGGAAGGTTTCAGCCTTGTCACGGTTACGAAAGTATTCTATAACTTAACAAAATATACCGTTTTAAACTCGCTATGATCATAGATACATAAAGTATTCTCGTAATAACGATAACCCAACAATTACAGTGCGACTTGGCGTCCAAGAGATTCCTTCCTGATCCGGTTCACTACCGATGTGAACCCACCTCGGCCACCTCTATCACATTTAGTTTTCAAACTTTCTTAGAATTTCTGTAATTATATGAAAGTGTTTCTGGTAATTTTTAAAAAGTTGAAAGAGTTTAGATAGTTAGGTGTATGTACTCCGTACCCAAATCAAAACCGATTCGATACAGCGCATTAGTAAATTTAAGCAGAAGGAAACGTTAAGAGCGCATTGACAAAAGAATCCGTTGCGATTTTAATATACAGGGTTATTTGTAAAACACCAACAACCTCTTAAGAGGTCATTGTACTCATCATTATGAACAACTTTTACTATGGGACCAAACCTGAAATGACGAAAAAAAATCAGCTGTTACCTACATTTATGTTCGTACGAGTCGTCAAAATGTAGGGAACAGCTGATTTTTTTTTTCGCGATTTCAGGTTTGGTCCCATAGTAAGAGTTGTTCATAATGATGAGTACAATTACCTCTTAAGAGGTTGTTGGTGTTTTACAAATAACCCTGTATTTACACTTTTTCCTAAATTAGGCTTATTGTCCGAACCGGTTCTTCTGACATGTTAGTTCACTCGCTATCATTCTTAATTTGAATAAGTAATATACAGCGTGTCCCTGGAAGTATGGATCAAATCGAATAGGGGCATGGGCAAGGTCATTTACAAACTAAAGTTTTTTTACGGTTCAAAAATTATTATCAATTTTTGTTTTTTTTTTTCAATCGCTTCGCATAGTGCTCACAGAAAAAATCATTAAAAAAAAATTTTAAGGGCTATCAATTATTTTTTTTATTTTTTTCAGGACGTTGTCGAACAGTGGACCTTTCCTGTGGTAATACCTTTACACAGCTAGAAAACAAGTGTTGAATATGAAAAAAACATTTACTGCAAACTGCAACTGCTGGCAAAAATTTTATTCAATTTTCGAGCAAAAATTTTATTCAATTGTACCGACTTTCTCGTGTTTAATACGTTTGGAAATGACAATGCCCAGGCCCCTATTCGATTTGATCCATACTTCCAGGGACATCCTGTATAACGTGTCTCTTATGAGAAAGGAATCATTTTAAGGATATAAAAGCGCCATATACATACATGCCATCCTCAGTTAGTGTTCATTTTTGCTGTGCCCTACAGGGTCCATAATGATCTAAATTAGTACACATTATGGTGAAGCAATAAAGATATTGAGTATTGAAATATAGTGTAGTTTAGTGACAGTGGACAAGATGGCGCGTTTAGTGACTGTTGTCCTAATTCAAGCAGTGATTGCCTGTGTCATTACGGCGCCAAGGACAGGTAACCGTCACAATTTAATCGTTCCTCATTAAATAACAGCAAACTATGATATACCCCAATGGCCGAGAGAGGCCTATCGTCCAAAAATGTATTGCGTTAAGTTAGGTGGAGATGGATTTGCAAGAAACACTAAACACTTACATTTTTATGTATAGGTATCCAATTATTTTTTCCAAAATCATCAAAGCTTTAACAACATCATTTTACTACATATATTGGCCAAAACCTTTATTTTCTTGCCATCAATCATATTTGTCATCGTCATTAGGAACTTGCAAAATTATGTTCCACACGGGCGGATTCTTGGCCACAAGCTCGCGACTACTGATAAACATACGTTTGTTTCAGGACCCAGATGGAAGAGTACGTTGAGATATTCAGCGATTGCTTCAGATGGAAGTATCGCCCTGGGGCACGTGAGTGGAGGAACGTTTGGTGATGGCAGCTTTAGCATCGGCCATGGTGGCAAGAGTACCGGCAGGGGCCACGGCGGCCATGGCGGGAACCACGGCACAAACTCTTACGGAGGCCCAGGAGGCGACTCAGGTCACACTAGCTACTCGTAAAATGTCAAACTTTGACCAATGCCAACGATACCAAACTCTGTTGACATTAAATAAATTATTGTAATGTTAGTTCGAATGCACGTATTTTTAATCTCCTTTTATTAAATCGCACCCACCTGTAATAAGCGTGTAATTAAAAAAAAAAAAAACACGAATAAAAGTAAAGACAACAAACAAACAAGACTTCTAAGAGAAGAAGAGGTAAGCTACTGTGTCTGGCAGACAAGTAGGTACCTACTTTGAGCCCTCAATGACTATTCAGGAAAATAAGTAGCCCGCAAAGGGGCTGAGATGAACATTTTCAGCACCCACATTTCGCCAATTATACCAATTATTATCGAAATATTGTTTTAGTGTGGTTAGCCGAATAGCTCAGGTGCCGTTCGGTACAGTGCCGTTGAAATCAGTGCTCACAGTGGAATACCTCGTTGGGTAGGGACCTATTTGGAAACTGTTATGTTCTTATTTCTAAAACGTGTTCTTAGCCCTTTACCGCGTAGGAAACCATATATGGTTTGACATGTTTACAGTTTATTTTACTCTAAAAAAATAAAAAAACTAGCGTATAAATCCTAATAGGGTTTGTTTTTCATATCATTAGCAATAATAAAACACAACTATTTTGTCTATCATCACATACCACTTGGAAATAAAAATTAAAAAAAAAAATACACTAAAATTAATTCTGAAGCTTTAAAAAGACATTAACATATTAAAAATATAAAATTGTCACTTATTTATTATATCATGCAGTAAAGGGTTAGATCTAGTGAAACAACAAGTTATAGAAATAGGAATTATCCTGAATTAGGTCATGTCAAAACAAATGATTTAATTAAAAGTTTCTCTGGATCACGGCGCTGCGATATTTTATGGTAAATTTTTGGTTACAATATAAGGGGCCCGTGGCTAAATAATAACAGTCGCACAGGTCGATCGATCCGGTTAAGCTACGCTTGCCGCGGTTGGTCTATTGATGGGTGACCATCTTTACATACCGAGACTCCTCCGTGCCTCGGAAAGTACGGGATACCTAAATGAAGTGATTCGGGGTCGCGTTCATTCGGTAATACAGTGATTCGTGATTTCGAGTTTCAGTCTAACGAGTCGAAGTTCGCACCTGCATAATTTTAGATGAAATACTATTTACTTCTAAGTCGTCTGACGTTGAAATTGATATCCTACTTAGATGTAGTAAAAAAAAAATATTTTGTTAATTTAGTATGTGATTTTTAATTTCATGAACCGTTTTAAACACTCTATATTCACACTATTTATTACTGAACTATTTTACTAAATTGTAAAACCGAGGCCAAACTACTCACTAAACAAAAGCTTTTTAGTGTTTTAGGTTATGATCGTATTTCTCAGTATTACCGTTAGACGAAGTTTAATTAGACCACTGTAATCTAGATATGTTATGGAACAAATAAACATGCGTTTCATTAATACACGCCACAGTTTTGGGAGGGCTTAATCGCCGAATAGAAAAAAAACTCCGTTTAAATTCTGGTGGCAGAGGAGCAGTTAAGTCTGCATCCGAATGGTCAAAGGTATTTCTACCATATCACTACAATGTTCCCATATTGTAGTTTTTCTGTTTAAATTATAAATAACTAATTCACAGCAATGCATGATAAAAAGGCGAAGAGGATGGACTGCGCGATCCACTCAGAAAATTGTCCATTTTGTTAGAAAGGGACAGTGGGATGATACTCCCCTGCTCTGTCTCTCTCTGTAGGTTTGTAGTTATGATCCGCACCTGCAGAGCTGTGACGTGGACCAATCAAAATTTTAGAAAGAGATAACAACAGGGGAGTATCCGATAGCCGTCTCTCTCACACGTTTTCTGACCATATTTTAGTTACTGCTAGGGTAGGGATTGCACAGTCCATCCTTTATGTCTATGTAAAAAGGCTACTGAGAAGCAAGGGTTATTAGTTTGATTTCATACATATTTGCCATTGAGTCCTTGTCTCAAAATCCGCCAGACACAAAAAGCTACTTCTATTTATAATTTGTAAGTATGGATATATAATTATGGAAAAGTAGTTAATGGGTATTCATGGCGTTCACTTGGCGTTGTTGTTGCCAGCACACTCTGCTAAGTACCGGATTTGCAGTGTCGGCAGAGATTACGACGTCGACGAGCGCCTGCAGCTTAGTGAATGCATGCAGCATTTATAGCCAACAGATATTTTTGGAACGTAGGCGCTGGATCCATTTTTTAGCCTTCTGAACAAACCAGGCACTTTGTATTGAAATGTAACATAAATAAATACCTCGCGTGTTTGGTGTTCACTAACATTTTCATACGCACTAGAAATTCCGTGTTCATGTTCTACAAAACGAATATACACGTCCAACATCGATCACTAATAGTTATTAGTGATCGATGACGTCCAATCATTTATTATCGTACACACATACATACATTATAGTTAATACACTAATAAACAATTAAACCCGAACACAGGAACCTCCACCGGCTCGGCATCTGGTCCCATTGGACCTAAAACGCTAGTCATCTTTGTGTCATCTTTGATCGGACACAAGAATGACGTATGTCGACACCCTTAATTGATTATGTAAATATTTATTGTGCTACCCATCAAATCTTATGAATGTGCGTTAATTAAGAAAGTTGGATAAAAATCTCATAATTATGGTAACGTCATTAAATTATTCATATTTAGCGCGCAAGCTTATTAATTTACCTCTATAATATCCAAGTCTGTAAACGCGATAATCGCCATTTTGATGACAATGGTTGACGAGACATAGAAATGAGGGAGATGCAGCCTACATTTATGCATATAACTTCGTAAATAACAATAGTTACCTAATGTATTATATACTAAAACCTTCCTCAAAGTATATAGATCACGAAATGAAAGAAACATCAAAATTGGTTCATGAGTTTTTGAGAAAATCGCAGAAATACAAACATACATAATACATACGGGTCGAATACAGAACCTACTTTTTTGAAGTCGGTTAAAACATAATGTTTTCATATAAGTAAAAAACTTATGTCGCTGAAAAAAAAAAATATTTTGACTGATTATACACAATCGTAATCCTATACTTAGTGTAATATTTAAAATGTATATTTAAACAAATAAAATAAGTGGACATTAACAAAGAAAAATTACGTAATCTCAATGGATGCAATGACATAATGTCAAATAGTCGATTTCTCAAATAATACTTAGTACTTAACTAATAGAAAAAGCATAATTTATTCACTAAGTCACCTCAGATTTTTTGCAACATGTTAGGTATAAATGGGTTTCGTATTGTTTACTTTAATTACAACAAAATAAATGATTTTCCCTTTAATTATTATGATGTATTAAATAACTCGAAAACATTGCTATCTTTTGAGCATGAGTGAGCACAACAAGGATGCCTAATATAAAACCTAAAATTAAGAACTACCTAATTAAGAATAGTGCAAAAAAGTTAATTACGAGTACTACCTATAAGAAAATTGTATTTTTGTTCTACAAATTGTATCGACATTTAATCGTTAAAAACGGTCCCTGCAGCTATAATTTTATGTCCCGGCGAATATTACTGGTCTAATTCAACCACCGCTTCTCACTCATAAGCGTTGTGCAAGAAGATTACGGGTTAAAAGGAATTGGGACAGCAATTACAAACAACTTGTATAACCAATCCATCTGCTGAATAGATTGTAACAGTCATCGAGTAGTCCACGAACGTTCCCGTACTGAAATCGCTTTTCATCTAAGTCGTACTTGTATTCGACATACCTACCGGTCCCAGCAGTGTTACTGGTGCTTGAGGATTGAGCTTTGGTCTGTCCAAGCCAGCACGCCGAGTAAGTATAGTAGGTATTTGTACCTCACGAATCGACGCGCGCTTTACATGTGGTACAGACACGCTGTGAATGTGTGCAAGAAGCGCAGGAACTCTCGGTACTGTCTGAGACAATGGTGGAATAACGCACTTCGTTAGATATAAACACTGTACCTCCATCGTAAGCAAGCCTCCATAAATGTATACATCTTTATTTATTTATTCAAAACTTTATGCAGAAGTAAAAAAAGTACTGTACAAAGACGGACTTAATGCCTGAGGCATTTTCTATTTGTACGCCAAATGACAAAACAGAGAAACTATAACATAAAAATTGTAACATCCTTCACACTGATGTAACCTCTGTTACAGTTAGACTGTTGATTGATTGATTGATTGAAAAGTTAATGTTGAATCGATGACATTTTGCAACTATCTAACGGCTGCAAACTAGAGTTCAAACATAGCACAACAAATCCTGATTGAACCTGAAAGCAAAATAAACTTGTTATTATAACTATTTGTTGCTTTGCATTCTTTGGAAATTTAACTACAGTTTCAGTTTGGCGCGAATTGGTTTGGCCTAATAACAAACGATCACTTTTAAATTAATTTCAAAAGATTACAGTCAATAAAATCCGTCAGACTCTCCAAGACTTATTTTGATATTTCAGTGTGCATCTCTTATGTAAATTATTCCTTAGTCATGTATTGTGTATTCATAAATAAAATAGAGCTATACATAGACCGTAGACATAAACCTCGACCATCGTTTTCCATCAGGCATGGTAGAAATCACGAGCAGGCCCATTCAAGGCCATTCTGTAAAATTTTCACCGTGAAAACTTTCGTGGAGTGAGCTGACAGTGTCATCCCACCGATGCTAGGGATTGACCATGTACAGACGCCAACACATCAAGCTACTACAATCTGTCAGATTTATTTAATAGATTTTCAACTTTATCGCTAAAGTATAAGGTTCAAAGTTGATTGGGAAAATCTGACAGTTTCGGGTAGCTTGATGTGCTGGCGTCTGCACAATCATAATTGAGATTTTAATAATATTTTTAAGCTAATTCTATTGATAATTTTATATAATTTCAAAGTTAGTATTTTAGTTCTCAAAACATTACTATTTCATGGTGTTTTAAAATAAAATAGCAAAACAAAATAAAAAAGGAACAACAACAACAACAGGAACAAAAACATAATCAGAATCTCAATGATGCTTTTTTTTCTTCTTTTTCCTAGACTGCCGTAGTAGGTATTTCTCGACATTTCTCTAATCGGGTGAAGTGATCACGCCACACAAACTACGTGGGATTAAATTCTATGGTCTTTCAGCCAAACACCCACAAAATAGTAAGGTTTTGACAGCTAAAATACTAGCCTTGAAATTATATAAAATGACCAATAGAATTAGCATAAAAAATATTGGGTATTAAAATCTCGATTATGATTGTAAATGTATGCTTGGTCAATACCAATAGTATCAGGTGGGATGACACTGACAGCTCACTCCACGCTCACTTCACCTAAGTTTTCACGGTGAGATGGTTACAGAATCGCACCTTTTTCAACAGAAATGTGAAGAGCGTGTTATGACTATCATAAATATTTGCTTAAAATTATTAAAAAAGTTTTCAAGTTTAAAACATACGCAGACAGTCCGAATCGAATCACTATAAGCACACTATTATTATGTATTTATTTACCTTTTTAAAACTCTTTGTCATGCGTAAACACTCGTACAAGCTCCGAAGCTTACAATTATCACTACATAGTATAAAACAAAGTCGCTTCCCTGTTTGTCTGTCCCTATATATGCTTAGATCTTTAAAACTCCGCAACGGATTTTGATGCGGATTTTTTTAAAAGATAGAGTGATTCAAGAGGAAGGTTTATATGTATAATACATGCATAATATAGTAGAGAAACACTGATAATTTTAGAGGTTTCTAATGTGATGTCGTAAATAAACACATTTTTTTGCGCTTACATTGCAAACGCTGGCTGAATCCTACGAGATAGACCAAAATAATGTACTACAGTATTGTACACCTTAAAAAGGTCTACAAAAAAATCTACAATGGTGTGTGTCTATCTCTTAGGGATAACCCACAATAACGATTTTTTATCCTTTACTTTTTACGAGAAATAATGGCTCTAAAATTATCAGTGTTTCTCTACTATATTATGCATGTATTATACATATAAACCTTCCTCTTGAATCACTCTTATCTATAAAAAAAACCGCATCAAAATCCGTAGTGTAGTTTTCAAGATCTAAGCATACATAGAGACAGACAAACAGCGGGAAGCGACTTTGTTTTATACTATGTAGTGATCAGCATTGCACCCGTGCGAAGCCGGGGCGGGTAGCTAGTTTTTAATATTACTTTGCAAGAACTAAATACCTAAACTAAAATGCCTATTACACTTAGTTCTGTGTTCACCACCATTCAAACCACCGGTTAGGTACCTATTTAAAAAGTTGGTTAATGACACTGATTCCCTTGATCACTAAAACTAAACTAAATTTAAGTTCAGTGCATCTTTTTCTTTCTATTTAATTATGAAAAGGACAGAAGATAAATATTAATTTAGTAATGTCAAGCCACGCAGTAAAATCCACCCCTGGAAAATGAAGTACCCCCTTTCTATCCCGCTATCCCGTTAGGGGTAGATTTTTGAAAAACCCTGATAGTGGCTGTTCTTTATTTTTGGTCTTAAGTATAAATACTGAGTTTCGAGTTAATCGAACTGCGCGTTAATATTCTTTCATACAAATTTGGACCCCTCCAATCTTCCTTATTTTAGAAAAATAATAAACTTCATAATTCCCTTAGATAAATACGTGGCAAGTTTCAAGTTTATTAGCTCAAGGAATAAGATTTTTCATACAAACAAAATCCCCCTTTTCACCCCCTGAAAGGTTGAATTTCCAAAAAACCCCTTCTTAGTGCTCCCCTACATTATAACCTTGCGCAAAATTTCACATTCCTAGTCCCAGTAGTTTCGGCTGTGCGTTGATATGTCAGTCAGTCAGTCATTCAGTCAGTCAGTCAGTCACTTTCTCCTTTCATATACTTCATAGATTAACTAGGAAGTAAATTAAGTAAATGACTCTTCATGTGACCAGAGGGCTGGCCTATTTTTAGCCCAAAGAATCAGCATTGTCATCCAACATGGTAATGCTGCCAGCCTTTTGGGCACTTATCCCATTGACAGCAATGCGGACGAATTTTTTGTTGCCCAATGAGCTCCTGACTTTTTCTTTATTTTTTTTTTTTTATTATATAGTTGTATATTGTAATTATTTATGTCTGTAATTTATAAGGAAAGAAAAAGGAAAGAGTATTCTATTCCTTACTAGGCAGTTTCGTTTTTTAACCACAAAAAATGAATCAATAAAAATAGGTCAGTTTCTAAAACTTACAAAGACTATAAATATTTCTACACAACAATCATACTAACAAACAAAGCAGAAAAACTAACTATTAGTATCTAGCGAATATATCCATTAACACACATCTGTTAGTTGTGCTTTACCTACTCTTGAAATCCCGCGGTATAAATTGTAAATGCCTAAATAAAGTCCTCAACCGATCCACTAAAAATCGACGACAGTCTAAAAAACCTTACTTATCTCTTTTGGTGACTGTACGTATGTACAGTCACCAAAAGAGATAAGTAACCAGGGTCGTCGGATATATCTGAAGTTTACTAAGAAATCGATGGATGTTTTCGAATGAAATTTAATTTGATTAATGAACTGTTTGTTTTCTATTAATTAAAATAAATTTCATTGAAAATATCCATATATTTCTTACTAAAATTCGACTATATCCGACAGCCCTGGTTACTTATCTCCTTTGGTGACCGTACCTGTAAGCCGAGTGAACCTAAAACTCACCAGTCGCACGAGCACCCAGCAATCCAGCATCATCATCTATAGACGACTGCGCGCGCGCAAAGAGAATGAACCACTCCAAACAGATCCCGCGGTCGATAAACCGATTCGTAGAACAACAATAACAAAATAATAATATTTCCTTATCAGCTGCTAATGAATAAAAAAGATTTCCAGGTACAAGGAGATAAATGTGTAAGGTTTGTAGTCCTGGGTAAGCTATAATTTATAATATATTATAACAATCATCTTGGTCAGATAAGTACGTCTATTAGAGGAGTTAGGAAATTTGAAAAGCACCCCTTGAACCTGTGGCGCTCCGTGACGAGTCAAGAAATACAAATAAAAACTAAAAACTACACATTTAATGCAACCTACAGTTGAGTAGCTCTAAGGTCAGCATATCTCAGTACCTAGGTATAATTTGGTTGCAGAGATTAAAGTTTACAGTCAGGCAGGGCCGACATCTCGCAAACTATTCGAGTATCAGGTGAAATGGAAAAACAAAATATCTGCGAGAAGAATGGGTTTATCTACGTATATCTTACATTGTACGCCCGACCTTAAAACCGGCCATTACCAACGCAATATTTACAATGTATTATGTACTTTATTAATACATATACATTATACAAGATAGGTATATAGATATGTATTTTGATCGGCTGCGTTACACAAAAACTCTCGGCCACTTCACGTCGAAGTGGCCGAGAGTTTACGAATGAATTAAATATAATTGTATTATTAATATCTGTCTGAAGGGTTCCGTAATATGAACAATAGATATCGATTATATTTGTACGATACTTTTTTTACTTTACATATGCCATCAAAAGTCATGATAGATTCCTTACCTTACACGAGTTCCAATTAAATTAGCTTGCTATACTTCTCAGACGCGATAGGTGATGAACTCACGATTTCAAGTTACTACAGGTGAATAAAATAGTATAGTTACTTGAAATGATGTAATTATAAAATCTTTGTTTGTGTTTCCATCGCGTCTGTGAAATTACGCCAGCTGTTTTAATTTGACTTTGCAAATTACGGGAGGACTGAATGCAGTCCACAATTGGGCATACACTTCTTCAATTGCATGACAAAAAGATCAATCCTCGGGTATCCTCGGGTTTTCCTTACCAATAACGTCACTCCATTAGCCTGGGTGTCTAATTTCAATAATAAATTAATTAAATCTTCTTAGATTAGAAAAATACGGAAATGAATAATTTAGCTTAAATTAAAAAATAAATAAACAAAAACCGGTTGAAATGGAGGTGCTTAGGGGAGGCCTGTGTCCAGCAGTGGATGTCTTTAGGCTAAAATGAAGATGATGATGAAATAAAAATGAGACGTATTATTGACACAAGACATAAGTAAACATCTCTACAACCGTGCGATTCTGTAACCATCTCACAGTGAAAACTTGGCTGAAGTGAGCTTGGAGTGAGTCGTAAATAGTGTCAATCCCTAGTATGAGCATGACTCACAGCTCACTCTAAGCTCACTTCGCCTTAGTAATCACGGTGAGATTTTTCCAGAATCGACCGGCTGGATCCAGTTTTGATTTAAATAAAAAATGCCTAAAACATCCTTCTGGTGTAAGATAAAAAAAAAGTCTAAGAAGGTCGAAATCTAAATCAGAAACTAATAACAAGAATTATAATCCTTGGGTGCACTTGCATAGTGCGAACAGGGATAATCGTCGGTTGGTGCCTCATTTCATTCAAAAACTTCTGACGGGCCTCTGCAAATTGGCTTTGGCCCCTCGGACGCCGTCCAAAGGTCCAGGACCCCAGTGTCCCGAGAAATATCAAAAGAATAATAAAATCACCAAGAGTAATTGAATGAAATTAACGAAATACTGAATGCTAAATCACCAGGAAATTTAAGTAATGTGACATTCTGTCACGTTACTTAAATTTCCTGGTGATATAGGATATGTCAATAGAAGCTAATAAGCAAAAGTTATGAAGCAAATAGGTTGTAGAAGAAATTCTAACAGAAACGGGTGAAAAGAGGTTGCATAACACACCGCACGCCCATGGAATTTGAATGACAGGTGTCGTTGTTGGTAAAGATTTTGTGAAACTGTCTCGCGAAGTTGTATTGAAAAACAAATATGGCAGCGTTACTTCCAATTTTGTACACCGACAAAAGTTCCTTAAACAACTTTAATGTTATCAGTTATGAAAGTTAATCACGAGATCATATTCGCGAACAAAAGCTTATAATGGTAAGTTTTGGAAACTACGCCATTTAAAATCAGCTTCATGGTATAATATAATGGCTATTAGAAGTATCGAACAGCCAGCAATCATTTTTAGTCTACTTCTATATCCACTTCGATGCATGAAATCAGGATAATTTAATTCAGCGGAACCTTAATAATTGTTACAAAAAAATGCACGGCAAAAAGTGAAGAGTCTAATAAACATTTGTTCGTTCAAGTCCATGACATAAGCGAGTCTGTATATAAGCTAGGTCGAGGTACTTCGGGGCACAGATCAGCATGGCTCGTCTAGCAGTAGTTACAGCTATAGCCTTAGGGCTCTTCGCTATCACAAACGCCGCCCCAGGTATCATTTTGTTGTTATTATTCGAATTTCGTTTGGTTTACATTTGTTTCACAATAAACACAATGTAGATTTCTACTGATGGAACATAAGGCGTCATGCTTACCAATACTTTATATTGATTGGAATACATAAAAATAAAGTCCTTATAAAAAATAATTTATGTCATCTAAATATTATAGTACATGTTTCTGTAGACTCGCGTAGATTCAACATTCTGACTTTCGTCAAATTACTTGACCTGTCTGTATTTTGCGATCATGCTAAACGAATATTTCATTCAGCAAAATCATACGACCCTCGATTCCGTTGAAATACATTAGCCCTCCAGAAATCTACCATTGATTTGAAGGTTACACCACGTTTCTAAAAATTGTGTTATTTCTAATTTCCAGGTGGATATGGCGGAGGTAATCAAGGCGGTGGAGGCGGCGGCGGTTATGGCGGCGGTGGCGGCGGTGGCAGTGGTGGCGGTGGCGGCTTTGGCGGCGGTGGCGGCAGCGGCGGCGGAGGCGGAGGTGGTCATGGAGGAGGCCACGGCGCTGGTGTAGGCGGCGGTAACGGCGGCGGTGGCGGCCTTGGGGGAGGCCACGGTGGTGGCGGCCATGGAGGAGGCCACGGCGCTGGTTTAGGCGGCGGTAATGGCGGCGGTAACGGCGGCGGTGGCGGCCTTGGAGGAGGCCACGGTGGTGGCGGTCATGGAGGAGGCCACGATGGTGGCGGCAGTGGAAACGGCGGCGGCGGATTCGGTCAAGGAAGCGGTGGCGGCGGCGGATTCGGCCAAGGAGGCGGTGGCGGCGGTGGCAGCAGCGGCGGCTACGGAGGCGGCGGCCACAAAAAATCAGGCGGTTACGGGTAAATATTACGATTTTATCTTCTACCCAATATTTTCAGACGTAGTGCTCCATAAACTTTTGTCCATCAGAAAATGCATTTTATCATAATTTTGTACTTAAAAAATAATTATGTAGGTTAGCTCTGTACTTTGTAAATATTTGATATAAATATGTAGGTATATTAAAAAGACAATACTTTTAGGAAAACATATAACATCTTCATCCGTACCTGTAAATAAATACAAAACGTTTGTAATTCATTTGATAGTAAGAATAACACTGCTTACTTATACATTTTTATTTTAACATTGTTCTGTTTTGTTTGTTTCAGACGTTAAGCTGCAACCTGAAGGCCCCGGTCAAAGAAATTCAAAAGCTCAATGTGATAAAACAAATAGTTTACGTTTCGCCATACATATGTATTAATGCAATACGAATAAAAATTATCGTTTTTATAAAATACTTTTGCTTTTTAATCCATATACTTACTTCTACCATTTAGATGACAAACCATAACAGTTTTAATCCCAGTAGTCCCCAAAAGATACAGACCTATATCGCAGCTTGGTAATCATGGCGTCAATATAATATGCTGTTGTTGATGTTTCCAACACCCTACTTAGATAATCATTGTATCGATTGTTGTATACTACATTGGATCTTAGTACACCAAATTCGCTCTATGTGAATAACAAACAAGACCGCAAAAAATCTGAATTCCAAATTCGAATAATAGGGAATATTACGCAAAGCTCGGCGCAGATGGCGCCACTAGCACATGAAGTAAACAAACATTCACATATCATGTCGTATTTTACTTTTAATAACAATTATTAGTTACAACGTTCTCGGCTTCTTTTGGCCTTTATATCTTCCGCTTTTACCATAAATAATTGAAAGCACTACTCCTTTTTTCAGAATGCGCCTGATGTTATTTAGCCCTAAAAATAGTAACGAAATTTTTGGTTATGTTCAGAATGGAATCATATTTGTGAGTCTTACGTAATTATAGTGAATGTTATTTTATTATTACATCGATCTTACCTGAAAGTTTTCCAATTTCAATATAATCTTCGGATTTCAAGTGTGCAAAACACATTGTAGAGTGTTTTTTTGCTCGAAAGTCTTTACACCGTGTTGCTGCTTCCCATAGTTTTCGCAGCTTTTTGTCCTTTGGAAAGGACAAGTTCGCTATATATTATTACACCCGAACACGCAGCATTGATGCATTAGTGAATAATAATACACTTTACACTATTTAAAACTCAATGATGGTCGATTTTAACAATTTTTATTACACTTCGAGCTACTTGACACAAATGTTTGTTTACTGTTTGTGCTAGTGCTGCCCTCTGGCGCCGAAACTTTGCCGTATTATCTCCTATTACAGCAAAGGAAAAGTCACCACACGATTCACACACTTCAAAGTCCATGTAAAGATAGGATTACACGTCATATTACACGTCATATGACACGTCATATTATTTATGAACGTTGCTAAAAGCTAAGAGACGTTTAAACTTAAATGGCATTTAAAAATGCATAGTATTCTCGAAATGATGTCATTAGAAAATCATTGTTCGTCATTAAATATCGATATCGATCGCGTCTGTGAAATGACGGGATTACTTAAGTCCAAGATTTGACATACGCTTCTTCAATTCACCTTACCGAAATCCAAAACTAATAACAAGAATAATAAAATCACCAAGTGGAATTCACCGTCTAAAGACGCTGCTGAAAGTGCTGAAATTACCGTAATACTGAATGCTGAATTACCAGGAAATCTAAGTAACGTGACAGAAGGTATGAAAATAGAAGTTTATTTTACTATGAAGCAGGCGGTTTTAAATGAAATTCTAGCAGAAACGGGTGAAAAGAGGTTGAATAACACACCGCCCAACAGTGGATTTCGATAGATACCAATACTTTCGTACTAGCGTACCATTCAAACAGTTTTTCGAATCAGCGTGTTCGCGACAACGTCATTCGATACTTATAACTAGCGGTTTTCGATTTAATGTGTTTTCGAACTGGCGTACCACTCTTATTTTTTTTCGAAATAGCGTGCGTCGCAATAACGTCATTCGAATCTTCATATCACTCCCCTCGGAATCATATGACTTGGAGTTCGGGGTGCTGCAGGCTGCTTTGACGTCTCCCCGGCTCTTCAATGTATCTGTTATATTTTTTATAATATTATAATAATATAACTTAAAAACACTATAAATACATAAAACATAACAAACTTATACTACTGCACACGAAGTGTCGACGTCGTGTTTCGCTGACTGATGTCATGTAGCCGGCCACGAAACCGGCGATACACAATACCCTTCGGCCAGAACTCTTCCTTGAGGAACTTCTCGAGATGATGTGTCGGAACACGCACCACGAACGACTTGAAGTTCATGTTGTGACGCGACTCCAACTTCTCGATCCTCAAAGTCCAGTCCAGACCTCATTGCCGAGCTCAGCAGCATGAGTGTCGGTTGCAGGGTAAATGGTGTTAGTTACAACAACATGATGCATGTTATGTGGATGATATGGTGCTGCATGCTGTAAGATGTGGCATGGTGCCCGTCGCGGGGAGCGATCGTGGAATTGCTTAATGTATGTGAGACCTACGCCGCGCCGCTACACATGTACAGGTTTGTAATGCCAAAAAATTTGAAAACATGGTCTTTAGGTCGCTGGTAAATGCCGGAAACGTACCCATAGAACCGAAAACCTCAGTGATCAGTGACATTGAGAGGCCTACGCTCTGGCGGTCGGGGTAATATGTTGACTCGAAGATTTGCTCGGTGTACCAAGTAAAGATTACGCTTTTAAAGCTTATTTTTAGTTTTTACATCGGTAATCTTTGGGTCAACTTCTTAAGAAGGTCGCTGAACGTTCTACGCGTCCAATACAACAATTTTTCTATGATGCTGTTCCGACTACTTCGTTTTTGCAGTGCCTCAGAAATGTTTGCGGTAACCCATACCGATTTTCATGCCATCATCGCAAAAAAAAAGATCTCACTCCTGAGCAAAATAAGAGGCAATCACAACAGCATCCTGAAGGTTGTCACGGCAAGCACTTCCCCCGCCATAATAAGGCAATTTGTGAGAAGACTTATACTCTAGTTTCCATTTCTCAGTGCGTCTAGTTGACGTGTTTTTCTCATTAATTCGTCTTTAAAGTTATAACGTTTTAAGCGTAAACCTGTTACTAACAATTTATGGATCTTTTAGTTGTCCGAAATAAAATGACTTTATTCTTTATATAAATACTAGCAGTTCGATCGCGACTTCGTCCGCGTGAATTTCGTTCTTTCTCCTAATTTTTTTAAGTCCTCCCTTTAAAAGGTAGTTTTTGAAAATAATTATTAAGATCTTATAATTTATTCAGAAAAGCTTCAATTTTATAAATTAACCCCCTTACTAATAAACGTATTATATCAGATGAATAGTTACGCACCGATTTCTCTGTTTCAGTCGCCAGTAATTTGACTTTCGAAAGAAGAAGACAAAGACGCTATAGGTACAACGTTTATTATTAAGGGGGTTAAGGAATAAGTATTTTTTTACATAAACTATGTCCTCCCTTTTCAGGGATTGTTTTTTAAAAATCGTTTGGTACGTTTCAATAATATAAATAAAACGTTATTTATACCCGTTTTCGCAGTAAAATCTACCCCTTTGTGTATTAGATTTTTGAAAAAGCCCACAACACATTATTCCTTATTTTTTGTTTTAAGTTAATTCGACATAGACAGCTTGTTAAAATAGTTCCATACAAACTTTGACACTCCCTAAACCTTTTTTGAGGGGTAGTTTAAAAACATTATAAATATAAAATTTATTATTTACTACCCTAATAAAGGATAAGTCATACATTATCAGTTATTGTAAGTCGTACTAAGGGGTATCGTATCACCCAGTAACTGGCTCGTAGAGGTCAGATATGCAGTCGCTCCATGTAAAATACTGGTATTCGGTCTGCATCCGGTCTGGAAGCCGACCCCAGTATAGTTGGGAAAAGGCTGGGCAGATAAAGATAAACCAAGGATAGTTTTCGAAAATGTATGATTACGACCTTTATGATTAATGTAGATATGCATTTGGGCCAAGTTTCAAGTTTTTAGATCAAAGAAATGAGATTTTTCATATTAGCTGTATGCGCCTTATCACCTCCAAGGACGAAAATTTTTTAGTCTTTTGTGACTTTTCCATTATTTGTCTTATACGTTATTTATACCAATTTCAAGTAAATCAAGCCACTCAGTAAAATCCTCCCCTGTAAAATTTACTAACCCTGTTCCCCGTTACCCAGTCAGGGGTAGATTTTCGAAAAACCCTGACATACATTAGTCTTTATTTTTGGTCCTATGTATAAATACTGACTCAAATAAATCGGACCGCGCGCTAAAATTCTTTCATACAAATTTTGAAACCCCCCAATTCCCATTTAAGGAATAGCTTAGAAAAACAAAAAAAAAAAATACGAACTTCATATTTTATTTAGATACATAAATATTCGTGTCAAGTTTCAAGTTCATTAACTCAAGGAATAAGATTTTTCATACAAACATAATACCCCCTTTTCACCCCCTTACAGGTTAAATTTCCAAAAAATCCTTCTTAGTGCTCCCCTATGTTATAAAAGGAAGCCGTGTCTAAAATTTCACATTCCTATTCTAGCTGTGCGTTATGCGTATATGTCAGTCAGTCAGTTTCTCCTTTTTTTATTTACAATAGAAGAAGACTATCAGTTATAAAAGTAAATCACGAGATCAAATTCGCAAACAAAAGTTTGTTTCGATAGGTGTTGGTAACTACGCCATTTAAAAGAAGCTTCGAACATAACTCCACGGTAAAATCTAAAAGCTATCAGAAGCAACGAACAGCCAGCAATAATTTTTATTAGTGTACGTCTATATCTACCTCAATGCATAAAATCAGGATATTTTAAATCAGCGGAACCTTAATAATTATTACAAAAAAGAACGCGGCAAAAAATGAAGAGTTGATTCCATGACATAAGCGTGTCTGTATATAAGCGCGGTCGAGGTACTTCGGGGCACAGATCAGCATGGCTCGTCTAGCAGTAGTTACAGCTATAGCCTTAGGGCTCTTCGCTATCACTAGCGCCACCCCAGGTATTATTTTGTTGTTGTTATTCTAGTTTTGTTTTGGTTTACATCCGCTTCACAATAAAAACAAAGTAGATAGAATTTGCTATTGGATTATGAGTTTCGTGCTTGCCAATACTTTATATGGAATTTAATATATAAAATAAACTCCTTATAAAAAAATATTTTGTTATTCAAGATTCGATTAAAGTTAGATGCAAATTGGTCGTCATTCTGACTTTCTTCGAATTAATTGATCTCTCTGTATTTTAAGACCTTGCTAAAAAAGAATCCTTCATTTAGCAAATTCATATGATCCTCGATTCCGTGAATATATGTTAACCCTCCAGAGATCTACCTTCGATTGCGTGATCGATCAGTTTTGCGTGGATGTGACGCATATTTACCCCCAACTTATTATTTCTTTGTGTCTGTGTTCTTTTTCTGCGTCATGTTTACCGCAAATAAACGTATTTTTTTACTTTCGATTTCAAGGTTTCTAAAACTTGTTGCCACGTTTCTAAAACTTGTGTTATTTCTAATTTCCAGGTGGATATGGCGGAGGTAATCAAGGCGGTGGAGGCGGCGGTGGTTATGGCGGCGGCGGCGGCGGCGGCAATGGTGGCGGTGGCGGCTTTGGCGGCGGTGGCGGCAGCGGTAGCGGCGGCGGAGGCGGCCATGGAGGAGGCCACGGCGCTGGTGTAGGCGGTGGTAGCAGCGGACATGGAGGAAGTGGCGGACACAGTCACGGAGGAAGTGGCGGACACAGTCACGGAGGAAGTGGCGGACACAGCCACGGAGGAAGTGATTCCAACGGCGGCGGCGGTCATGGAGGCGGTGGAGGCGGTGGTCATGGAGGCAACGGTGGTGTTCATGGAGGCGGCGGCGGTGCTCACGGCGGTGGCGGCGGCGGCGGCTACGGAGGTGGCGGCGGCTACGGGTAAATATTGCGTTTTTATCTTCTACTATATAGTTGTTTTGTGCTTTTGGAGGTCCTATATCTTCAGCCAAAGTGATCTCCATAAACTTGTGTCTATCAGAAAATGCATTTTATGATACGACATCCTTTTGTACAGACGCCAGCACCTCAAGCTACTACAATCTGTCAAATTTCTTTAATAGATGTTCAACTTTATCGCTAAAGCATAAGGTTCAGAGTTGATTGGGAAAATTTGACAGTTTCGGGTAGCTTGATATGCTGGCGTCTGTACATAAAAATAAATTAAATAGGTTTGCAGCTGATATGCGTATATTAAAGAGGCGATACTTATAGGAAAACATAACATCTTTATCTGTATCTGTAAATAAATACAAAACGTTTGTAATTCAGTTGACAGTTATATTAAAATTGTTTTGTTTTGTTTGTTTCAGACGTTAAGCTGCAACTTGAAGGTCCCGGTCAAAGAAATTCAAAAGCTCAATGTGATAAAACAGTTTACGTTTCGCCATACATTTATGTATTAATGCAATGCAAATAAAATTTATCGTTTTTATAAAATACTTCAGCTTTTTAATCCGTATACTTACTTGTACCCTTTAAATGATAATTTACATCATAACAAATTTTCATTCCAACAGTGCCCGAAAGGTACGGACGCCAGCACATCAAACTACTACAATCTGACAAACTTCTTTAATAGATTTTCAGCTTTATCGCTAAAACATAAGGTTCAAAATTGATTGGGGAAATTTGACACTTTCGGGTAGCTTGATGTGCTGACGTCTGTACCTTCTTGGTTGGATAAACATGGCATCATCATTATTTACCCGACAGACGTTGTCCTGTCCAAATTTCAATAGTTCATATAAAAATAAAATCATATACCTAGTAAAAGGAGGTTCAACTTTTACCAATTTTTCTTTCCTTAAAAACCAAGTTCGTACAATTACGAACCTTTTAAAACAAAAAATAGTCAACTCGGTCCAGTCGTTCTCAAGTGATGCACTTACCAAGGAACAGCATTTCATTTATATTTATATAGAAGATTTTATTTGTTACCGATGTTTGTAATACCTTACTTAGATCCTCATTGACATTGGAATTCAAAAAATGTTGGCATAAAAATCAATGGAAATCCAAATACGCTGTATGTAAATAATTATTGCGACCAAAGAAAAAGCTACCACACGTTACCTACACACACTTCACAGGCTCCTAGCGTTACACGTCATGTACAAGGGGTACAGGAACGTTTTTTAGGAACGTTGCTTAAAGTTAAGAGACATTTAAACGTTAAAAGTATATGGTTATATCATTGATTCCCAAAGTGGTCCAGGGGTCCAGGGGTCCACGGGAGACTCGACGGGGGTCTACGTTCGATCTAATCTTCACATTTTTTGTCGAATTTTGGGAATATGATAGAAATGTAGCAGCAGGGGGACAACAGGAACCAGCAAATTTCTTAAAGTGGCCTATGAGAAAAATAAGTTAGGGAACCTCTGGGTTAAACAGTCACTTATCATTACTTAACATAAAGCAACGTTTATAAATAACCCCACGGTGAAGAAGAGAAATGAGAGAAAAAAAAAAAAAAAAAACCCCAACATGAGAGAAAAATACTTACAATGGTGATCCAAAAACAAACCACTTCTAACTGCTTAACCTCTGAATAAGGACCACTACCTTTTTTTTATCGTGTGGAAATCCTCATGGATGTCGACCACCCGGGTTGGGTGGAGGGGTCTACTGACTAAAACCACACGGTGTTCTACTGCTAACTTTAGCCGGAGTGTTGGAGTGCTTGCGCATTTCGTCACGCTCCCCCAGCCAGGTGTTGGCCCGCATGAATCCATTCGGAACCCGTCACCCTCAGTGGCTGACAACAGCCACCATTCATCTATATAGAGGCGCGCGTGGAACAAGGCGCGCCGCCGTCTCGAGCCTTTCACTGTTCAGGCAACAAACTCCCCAAGTCTTGCCTGCAGGCCTTACCCTAAGGCGGCTGGAGATCGTTCCGCGTCCTCCAGCGCCCGGTGCGTCTGCTACGGATTGGAAAGGAGGTTGTATCCTCCCTCATGCGACAAACTTTCGCCTTTATAATATTACGAGTAGTGTGATAATGTGATGCGATACAATACTAGATCTAGAATACTAGATCTGGGGCTGCCACCTAGACGGTCCTTATCCTGCTGGTGGACATAAAAAACTACACAAACTTCTCGCGAATTATTAAAATAATAAGCATTGTGATTGACCCAATATGCCTATAAATTAGAAAACTTTAATTTATAGGATACATTATTAGCCACTGACTTATCAACCCGCACTGGGCTCGCGTGGTGGATTAAGTATGGCCTATTATATCACTTTCACAGAGAGTAGGCTTGTGTATCAGCAGTAGGTATTTTATAGGCTGATTATGCAATTCGTAGGTACTTCAGTAGACGAGTTAGGCTAACCATAGGGAAACAAAAAAAGTGGGACTTGGAGCTATTTTAACCAAGAAAAATTTACCACGTACTGCGTGCAGAGACGGTGCAGACGCCAGCACATCAAGCTACCCGAAACTGTCAAATTTTCCCAATCGACTGTGAACCTAATGAAATAATTTTAAAAATCTATTAAAGAAATTTGACAGATTGTAGTAGCTTGATGTGCTGGCGTCAGTACATAAATATGAATAATATAAACCGATTACAAACACAATAAATACGCAACCAATAGACCAACATACCTAAGAAGTAAGATGGTAAAATATTAAATAAATAAATTGATTTCACTTTTGCACGTGCAATTGATAGAAGTCTTAAATTGTCCGCACTGTTTGAAGCCCACCTGTAATCTACAAGTCAATCATTGTTACCTAAGCTCGATCATCACTAGAATTAGGCTAATCAGATTCCTCTTAACGGATTACAATTTCAAACTTACCATGCCCAAATAGAGTCGAATTTCGCGTAAATACATCCATTTATCAATTAATAATAGTATTTATTTTAATTGTTTACAAGCTATAATTAGGTAAAGGTCAATCAAAGCAAAAACGCAAATTCTGGAACTGTTTATTATTAACGGTAATTAAGGATAGATTAGATTGTTCAGTACTTTTTACTTGCAGCAAAAAATATATCATGGAAAATCGGAAAGTTAGTGAGTATTTAAAGGGCAGTAGAATTCCTAGTGATTGTAGTCGATCGAAAAGAGTGCAACAAACAAAGTCAGTATCAGTTTGTTAATCGAAGGAAAGGAAGAAAACAGTACAAGATGAAGAATTTGACTCTCGTTGCGCTTACGCTTATAGTATTGGCAGTATGTGTTTACGCAGCGCCTGGCGGTAAGAACTTATTATTTTTTATCGTATTTTAGACCTACGTACGTTATGTTATGAACATGATCTCCAGCATTCCTAACTCTAAATGATTGTAATGGAAAAAAAAAAACCGGTCAAGAGCGATTCCGTACCATCATATATTAAATTTTCATCAGCGAGGCTTATATTCGTCAAAGAATTTTAACACTGCGGTGTCGAATATTGCAATTAGCAAGAGCATAACATCAAGAGATGGCGCTGACTTAGGTCAGTAGTTTTTTTTTTACAATTTTGATCAAAAGTCGAAAACTATGCGCCCTCAAAAAAAAAATGTTTGAGAATCTGCAAACAGCGTTCTTTCATACGATACCCCACATGCCCTAGAAGCCCCACTTCGTATTTTTTAGACCCCCTTTCAGTCCCTCTTGCAAAAAAAAAATATAAATATTTTTATTTCTTTCTTATTTGCAAAATAGTTGGGAAAACGTCATCTGAAACTATTCCAAATTTCAAGTTGATAGCATTAGTAGTTCTTGAGATATCCAGCTGTGACAGACGTACAGACAGACAGACAGACTAAGTCGCACCATAAGGGTTCCTTTTCACCATTTTGGTACGGAACCCTAAAAATGTTGTAATCACTAATAATAACCGAACCGTTGTAACAATATCGATAATACCACATTCTAACCATAAGCTGTAATCTATAAAAGAAGAATCATTAAAATTACACTTTTTTGAATAACATATGATAAAGATAATTGCATATAAACTTGGAATTGACTTCAAGGTGCAAACATGAATTTTATCATCATATTTTGTAGCAGGGAAAGGTGGTGACGGTGGTAAAGGCGGCAAGGATGACGGCAAAAAAGGTGGCAAAGATGGGGGCAGCTCTGACAGCAACAGTAGCAGCGACAGTAGCAGTAGTGAGAGTAAAGAAGACGGCGGCAAGGGTAAAGATGTTGGCGGCAAGGGTAATGACGGAGGCAAGGCTAAGGGTGACGACAAGGGTAAGGGTGACGACAAGGGTAAAGGCAAAGGGGATGATAAATATGATGGCAAAGTATACGGATGGGGGCGGTAAAGAGAAACTGCTAATAATATTACAATAACTTTAGTTGGCGACAAATGGAAACTATTATGAAAACTTTGCTCAAGAAAAGTTTATGTTTTCATTACTTCGTTTTTATAATATTTATGTTGTTAATTAGTTATTTAGTTGTGCACAATATAAATTGCTTGAAAAATTATTATTTTTGAACTTTTATGATCGTTTTATTTCAAAATCTTGACCTACAAATAACGAACTACCTACTATTTTCAAGATATTTTCCCCTATCAAACTCAAACTCAAAGCATTTATTTCAAATAAATCAATAACACGCACTTTTGAATTGTCAAGGGATCGGTCAGTCAGAAAGATGAAGCTAGTTGCCCATTCCAAAGCGTAGTAGGTACCTGTGGAGAAGAATCTACACATACCTAACCATTACACATACAGAATATATTAATACATGGAAACAAACGCGTATTTATAACTTGATCCAGTTCAATCTCAGCGGTCACGAATATTCGTGATCATTCAATTTATAAAACACTAGCTTCCGCCCGCAACTTCGTTTGCGTGGAATTCGGAATTCTCGCCATTTAAATCCTATTACCCGTTTTCCCGTAGGAATAAAGCATTTTCCCGCGGTAAAAAGTAGCCTATATTCATCAGGGATAATGTCAGCTTCTAATCGTAAAACAATTTTTCAAATCGGTCCAGTAGTTTCGGAGCCTATTCAATACAAACAAACAATCGAATCTTTCCTCTTTATAATATTAGTGTGGATAAATAAAACAACTTAGATCATTATGTATTCAATGGCATCCCGTGAAATATCAAGAAGTGTTTATATAATATTAATGAGTGAATTATATGCGCATTGCTGATTTGTCTCAATCATAAGACCACGTTCTAATAGTAGATGAAGTAATAAATTATGTGAACCAATGTTTGTAATGCGTCAGTACTAAAATGTTTAGCTGTAATATATGAATAAAGATTTTACTACCTGCATGCATTAAACTATGTTTGTTTCTTAGTGTTTTACGATGCTCTAAGCCCATTAGGAATAATAAAAGGTAACTACAACATTAATCGTTTTATTTCTGGGAAACAACTTTATTAGCAAACAAGAGTTCAAGTGTTCTTGCATTGTATGGATACAATTGTTGATGTTACATTTATCTTAAGAGATAACGAACTTGGTTAAGGTGATATCAGAAGGCCAATTTCTGTAATTAAAAACCGGCCAAGAGCGTGTCGGACCACACACAATGAGGGGTTCCGTAGTTAAGCCTACTTAACTATGACAGTTTTAGTTCTAACTTCATTATATATACTACTACTGTGATTTTTTTCAGACATCCAAAAACAACCATTTAGCTGGCGGGGGGGGGGACACTTGACTCTAACAAAAATTAGCACTTTAAAGCTTAATATTTCACAAACGGATCCCTGAATCGAAACGAAAAATGGTTTTCACAAACCCGCAATGCCATGGCACAAACCCGCATGGGGTGGACGAGAAAAAAAACACCCCCACTTTACATGTACAGGATGCACCTACCCTAAAAAAATGTGTTTAACTATGTTCTTATTTTACGACTTTGTCGGCGTGATTAATATATATGTATATCCATGCCAAATTATAGTTTTCTAGTACTAAGAGTCTCTGAGCTAAGCTGCGAATGGACAGACGGACGGCCGGATAGATGGACATGGCGAAACTATAAGTGTTCCTTGTTGACTACGGAACCCTAAAAACGTATAAAATCTAGTCGCAATCTCATCTCAGTGACAATCAAAGCCAAAAACATGTTAAAAATTTAGAGATTTTAGAGGTATTTTTGACATTTTGAGATGAGATCAGACTGTGAGCGTTCTGAAAATGACGAGAATTGTGAAAGCGATTGATATAAACTAAAAAAATATAGTTAAGCATAGGTGCTTTTTATCATATTATTTCTATTCTAACTCTACGTTTACAAATAATTACTAATTATACAACGTGTAACGTTAAATGCGCAAAACCTGAGACACCCCAACTGATTTTTAATGCAATTGTGCTATTTCACAGAGAAAATAAGTCATTAAAAAAATTGTAAACGTTTTATGTGCTGTTTTAGTTTTACTGGCCATTCTAATCGTTTCTTGCGTCTGCGACGACGCTTTACCGAGGGAGGAGTCGTCACCGCGCCGCTGCGCCGCGCTGACATTGGGTTGCTTGACCTATTAATAAATAGACTCGGCAACGTTTTTAATGAAGATTTTTTGAAAAATGTGACCTATATTAAAAAGTGGTTCAATTAATTCTGCTCTTTATTCTTATGAAACTATTTTCAGGTTTTGCGCATTTAACGTTACACGTTGTATATTTACAACAATCAACAATATCGAGCACCCCACGCTTTTTTACAATTAAATTAATTTTCTCTTCATAACTTTATTTTTATTTTAGAATTTTACATTAAAAGTTATATTCTGATTTTTAGTTCGATTTGCTATTAAAGCATGTTTTTTTTTTAGTTTTTTTCAACTTTTTTATCAATATATTGTATTATCGTCGGTCGTTGATAAGTTTACAACGTTAAAGTAAATCTGATCGCTTAAAGTGGGGCAAAATCGAGCCCAAACGAGTCAGTTACATACAAACAAACATACAGGTGAAACTAATAAAAGCGTGTTAAAAATGGACGAGTTCCACTTGATACAGAAGAAATAATTGAGGTGGTGAGTCACGTAATAATAACAAGTACTTAGTTACTTTAATACTTATTTTCATTCTATTGCTTTTAGTTAGGTTAAACAGGTTAAACTCAAAGTTAATTGAACAAAATTTTGAATTGATAACCATTGTCCTCTAAGCTTTCAAGGAGAAACCGACGAATAGCGAATCAATTCCGACTCCTGCAGTGCGATTCCGTAACCATCTCACCGTGAAAACTTAGGTGACGTGAGCGTGGAGTGAGCTGTCAGTGTCATCTCACCTGATACTAGGGATTGACCAAGAATACATTTACAATCATAATCGAGATTTTAATAATATTTTTTATGCTAATTCTATTGATAATTTTATATAATTTCAAGGCTAGTGTTTTAATTATCAAAACATTACTATTTTGTGGGGTTTTAATATAGGAAAAAAAAAACAAAATTGATATTCTGATTAAGTTTCTGTTTTGCTATCTTTATTTAAAACCCCACAAAATATTAATGGTTTAACAACTAAATACTAGTTTTGAAATTTTATAAAATGATCAATATAATTAGCATAAAAAATATTATTAAAATCTCGATTATGGTTGTAAATGTATTCTTTTTCAATCCCTAGTATAAGGTGGGATGACACTGACAACTCACTCCACGCAAGTTTTCGCGGTGAGATGTTTACAGAATCGACATGCTGACTACTAAATACTAATTGACGATAACCATTAGATTGACGCGGAGAAGCCAGAGAGCTCAATAATCACATTTGCTGCAAATGATAATTATTCCCAAGAAGTAACACGTTGCACTTTGCTAAAAGGTTACATTCAGGGAAAATTACTTATAAAATTGACACATGTTAATTAGCCATGACATAACTGGCAATGGCGCTGATTCCCTTGTTCACAAAATAAACTAAATTTAAGTTCAGTGCATCTTTTTCTTTCTATTACATCATGAAAAGGACAGAATATAAATATTAGTTTGGTCCTGTCATATCCTGTAGTGTTTATTTTGACTCCGAATCTCCAAGAACACTCGAATCCTAATCAAAACCTCGAGCAAAGCCGGGTACATCGCTGCTAGTAAATTAATTCACGCTCGGTTGGTTCCGAAAGGTTCTACCGAAATTTTTTTATTATGATTTCGAGTGATGATTGTTTACAAAAAATAAGTTTGGAAAAAATCAAGCAAACGACCGAATAGACAAGGTCAGTGTAAACTTCGAGTTCAAACCGGCTGCGGCTGAGTATGTTATAACTAATAATAGCAATAATTATCATGACTGTGATGTAAACATCCAGTCCGATTAATCTGCTAACTCGTTCGTTCCTTTGTTACTCGTTCGATCGTTAACAGTAAAGCCTGTTGGTATCGATAGCTTTAAGTTGCCTATTTTTTTATTACGAAGATTTTCATGAGTACGTCCGGCGCACTACTTATCCTACCTTTCTATCTGGATAATATTTTTACCTAACGATGAACTACATATTTCAACTAGATCAGGAATGGGGAAACTACGGCCCGCGAAATGTTGAAATATATATAATTTAATATTTTACAATAAATTATTGATTCATAAAATATGTGACCAGATGGCTGGGTCGTTCTTTGGCCAAATCAACGTGGCAATGCTGCCAGTCTTCTGGGCACGTTTCCGGATGACAACGATGCGGAAGAGTACTTCGACGCCTAAATCCTTTTGTTTTTGTATTTATATATACAGGGTTATTTTTAAAACACCAAAAACCTCTTAAGAGGTCATTGTACTCATCATTATGAACAACTTTTACTATGGGACCAAATCTGAAATCGCGAAAAAAAAATCAGCTGTTCCCTACATTTTGACGACTCGTACGAACGTAAATGTAGGGAACAGCTGATTTTTTTTTCGCGATTTCAGATTTGGTCCCATAGTAAAAGTTGTTCATAATGATGAGTACAATGACCTCTTAAGAGGTTTTTGGTGTTTTACAAATTACCCTGTATAGTTAGTAAGTTTTTTTTATGTGTTACTTAGTTTAAATTGTCTGTAATTTATATGGGGTACATAAGCTGTTATTAAAATGTATTTTTAATAACAGCTTATGTACCCCATATAATGTTTACAATAAAATACATATCAATATTTTTATTTCATTAAATAATATAGCCAAAAATGCAACAACTTGGCCCGCCATATACTTTTTTAGTAAATATTGGCACGCGAAGAAAAAGTTTCCCCATCCCTGAACTAGATCCTCAGCAACTCTCACGCAGCAGCTACCAGTCAGACTGCGAAGATCGTCGCTCTATCTAGCCTAACCTGAGGAAGACCTTCCTTACGATTAGAGAGCGATTTTAAATGCCTATGTCCAGCAGTAGGCCCGCTATAGACTGATATAATGATCAACTATTTGTGCCGATATAAGAGAAGAAGCAGAAATTACAAGATAGCGCTATAAAAGAGATCCAAAAATTTGAACTGTAACTTTAACTGCACTTAGTTTAGTTGTCATTGACAACAACTTCATTAACAAACTCATATCGCCTATACGACCTGCCATCAAAAAACTTCACACAATAATAATTTAGCTGTCAGAATTTTCCAGATATCCTATCTTCCTCTGACATTTGTAAGGTCAATACAACTATGGCTAATCGGCTCCTGTCCCCAAAGTCAAGGGCGGCAAACAATTCGTCAAAAGTGAATTAAACCGTCGCAGTGCCTTTGTGCGGTCATCATGGCGTGTCACCGAAATCATGACGTTTTGACAGACCGTGACATCCGATGGGCATCGGCCATCCTGTGTGAATATGGGAAGTATATATACCATGTGTGGGTGACAAATGGAACAGATTCAGTTTAGATTCGTTTGACAATGGTGAAGGTAGCCTCGTTGTTCGCTTTCATGGTGCTGTTGGCTGTGGTTGTGGAAGGACGCGGTAAGTCTTTAACAGCTGAATTGGTGTGTGCTAAAATTCTTTAAGCCTCGAAATTTTAATAGATTCTCCTACAACAGCATATTATACCTTTTCATTTTTGCTCTATGTTGTCATAAGATGCAGCAAATAGGCAGAAACAAACCCCTTATGACCTGATGCACCACAAACTTTACAAAAATTGATGCATTGCTAAAACATTGACGAGCATGCGCGGATTGCAATTTTTTTCATGATGGCATAAAGTATCCATGTTGCCCATGAGAGAAGAACATGCAAGACAATAAGATAAACCGCAAAGAAGACGTAGGACAAAGTAATTATTGAAGAACATTCTATGTTTCATATTATTGATTTCAGACTGGAGGTTTGAATCAGTAAAACGAGTGAAGCGCGGCTTCAACCCTGGTGTGTTCGGCCATGGTGACAGATTCGGACGCAGTGATGAGCACAATGCTAGCGTCAGCAAGGAGCGGCTCGGGTGCAGCGAGGAGCAAGGAGGTGGCAGGTAAGTGACAAATACTGGAGAGTCCGGTAGTGAGCATTCCACCAGACATTTAGTCAATCGATTCTGTGAAAAACTCACCCTAAAAACTTAGGTGAAGTGCATTGTGAAGTGAGCTAAAAGTGAGCTGTTAATCAAACACAACTCAAAGTCAAAGACTTTTGAATTGCCAAGGGGTCGGCCATTCAGAAAGATGTAGCTAGTTTTTATAGTCTCAATCCCTAGCATCAGATGCTGACAGCTCGCGGTGCTCACGATTTTCACGGTATAGACCGGCTGCCAAAGACGAACTGCTCGGAAAGAAAAAGAAAGAAAGAAAATGCGTTTATTGGCATTACATCAAAGGCCATCTGCCTGGCTTGCTGAAAGAACGGGAGTAACCGACATACCTTGCAGAGTAAGCAAACTGAAGTGGCAGAGGGCTGGCCATGTCTGTCGAAGGGCCGATGGCTGGTGGAGCAGACGAGTCCTGGACTGGAGACCGCGTATCGGCAAGCGTAGTGTGGGACGCCCCCCAGCTAGATGGACGGACGACCTAAAGAAGGTGGCTGTGGTAGACTGGATGCGGAAGGCGGAGGACAGGGTGTTGTGGCGCAGTCTGGGAGAGGCCTATGTCCAGCAGTGGACTGCGATAGGCTGAGTTGATTGATTGAGACCGGCTGCAACCTTTTTGGAAATGCGGAGGACTGTGCAAGACGATGTAGTTTGTAATAGTACGCTTTAACCTCCCCAATCCATGACACGTTTGGAAAACTTCGAATACTCTAGAAAGGCGATGTGAGAAGGTAGCCCGAGGCAAATCGTTCTGAAAGTCTCCATGGACACGAAACGTGCAAACGTGATGTTGATCGACAGGCATTCCTTCTCCACATCATATAGGACAAGATGCCTTTGCAGTTGCACCGCAGTTTCATTATACTCATTTAATACAAAGGTTTTTTATAGGTAAGAAGCTGCTGCATTTAATACCTATACAGACAGGTAATTAATTGTTTACAATAATTGGCTGTCACTGTTGTTAAGTCAACAGCTGCGATGACTAGATAAGACAGTAGGTACTAGTTAACAGTCTGTTTCATGCTCAATTTGTTTTAGCAGCCAGGATTTTAATTGTGTGGTCCAAAGCAAAAACGACCCGCATTCAACAAGAAGCTCGAATTACATGTTAAAGTTTAGGGCGCATTCACAAGTATCACAAACACATCATTAAGTAGTTACTTATGTGTCAATAGTGTCGCTGGAACTTGGCCGTGACCTTGTGGTCGCTATCGGCCACACGGTTAATTTTGACAGTGAAATGTCGTCCGTCTGCATTAACTATTCGTTTTCTTACAAATTAGCGCCAGTCCCCGTGTTATCGTTGTGGTTCCTGTGTTCGGGCCCTTGAATTGCTAATGTCTTCTAGTGAAATTGCTTCAACTTAGGTCAATTGACGTAAACGTTTAAAAAAAAATTATAACGTGCCAAATAAATTTCCGACGTGTACGATAACCACTTTATAATACTATGTTTCAGTTACGGGAGCGGGAGCCATGAGTTATCATACAACAAGGACGGGCGTCCAAGCGACCGACATCACCGCTCCTTCAGCAAAGCGTCCGCCTCCGCCTCCTCTTCCGCTGTCACTTTCAACCAGGACCACAAGACAAAACTTTGAACGCTGAATTTAGAATGTATGAAATGGAACATTCAGGAAACTTCAACAAAGAGTTTTTTTATCCTGTATTACTTTTTTACTATCTTTTAGATCTCTATTGTAAGGAAATCGGTTTGGTTTTAACAAAGACTTTTATCGTTTTATTTAGGTTTTAGATCTAGAAATATTTGTATTAAGTTGACATTGAATTACCACCAAACAAAATGAGTTTGTAAGTTAATATATACGGGAAACTACAACTTTGTAATTATTAATATCCTGAGTCGAATCCTAAACTTGATAGTTACCCAATTAAAAGTAGCAACTATGTAAAAAAACGAAGGCGAACATGGCGTAGGTATTTATGTTTAAGTAATCGTCTTAAAAGAAAATATTATCCTATGACGAATAGGTATAATATTTATATTCATATTATCGAGAATAACGATCATAGCACAGTAAAAAACCGAATAGATGAATACACTAAATGGCGTTTAAAAATACAAGAATGTAGGTAACTTACATGGCATTTTGAAAATATAAGATACCTAACCTTTTCAAAACGAAATAGTGTAGAGTCATCTCCCTTGATTTTGTTTATGTGTATATATATATATATATATGATAAGTATATATTATAGTAAATAGTATGTATGTATATTATATATATTTTGTATTAGTGTACGTTTTTTTCATTTATAATTCAACAATTTTAATAGTTTTTTTTTTTTATCATTGTTCAGTTCAACCAAAGCACCTGCCGTCTAATCTCTACACCACCCTTGGTTGACTGGTAGAGAATGCCTAAGGCATTCAGTCCGCCTTTGTACTTTTTTTGTGTGCGAAAAGTTTAAATAAATAAATAACCGTAACTTGCAGTCAGATCATCAACATAATTTCAGCCAAAAGTCGTCCACTGCTGGATACAGGCCTCTCCAAGCACCACCACTTCGACCGGTTCTGTCTTTCCCGCATACAGCCGATTCCTACGGTCCACCTTCTGAGAGGCATTCCAACGCTTGCCGGGAGGACACGGCGCGGCACACGCTGGCAGAGTATGCCGCTTGGGAGGAGCTGCGCCGTGCCCTCATCTCAGGAGTAGGCAGTGACCTATCGCTGCCGGGCGTGGTCGAGTCTATGGTCGGCAGCGAAGAGTCCTGGGACGCGGTGATTTCCTTCTGCGAAACAGTCGTCTCGCAGAAGGAGGCTGCGGAAAGGGAGAGGGAGATCTAGTCCCCTCACCCGGCCCGCAGCAGGCGCACCGGGCGTCGGCGGAGGGCGGACAACGCCCTCTTCTAGCCCCCCTAAATGGGTCCAGGGGCGACGGACTTGGGGACGTCCGTCGCCCCCCACACATCAGGACCCGAGGCGGAGGCGCGTAGTGTTCCACGCGCGCCCCTCTTAGACGTCGCGGGGGGAGTTTAACACCTCACGCCCCCCTCTTACACGAGGAGGCCCGCAGGCACCAGCCGGGGGTCGCGGAAGTATCGTTCGTTCCCGCGACCCCCGGCGTAGGTGAGAGAGGGAACACCGGGGTGGTTTTTAGTCAGTAAGAGTCGGCATTCCAACGCTAGCTCTTCCGGTACGCGGTCGCCACTCAAGAACCTTTCGGCCCCATCGGCCGTACAGTCAGATAGCAGCCTATAATGTTCCCACTGCTAGGACACAGGGTTCTCTCTTCAAGAGGGAAAGTCGGCGTAATCTACCACGCCCGCCCAGAGCGGATTGGTAGATGTCACATGTCTTCGAATTTTTGTTTCTATGACATTTCGGGTTCCTCACAATGTTTTCCTTCAACATTTTGAGAGTGATGAAATGATTTACACAAAGTTAAACGCCTGCCTGGGTTCGAACCCATGACCTAAGACTCGTAAATCGGCACTATAGAGCAGATAATTATATCAATGTTATTAGTACCCCTAAACCAAGGATGATTCTATATAAGTCTAAACAAATCTTATGGGTAACCAGTAACGTAACTGTAGCTCTTAAAAGGTCAAGGCGATTCTTGTTTTGATTCTTGCATTGTTAAGTTACTAACTCTACGAAACAAATTAACAATAATAAAATCCGTAACATAAATAGATATGTATCTACTACTTAAACATACAACGAATTAAACAAAATGCTTCCTACACTGACAGTACCAAGAAATCAAGAAGTGGTTAAAAGTTACGGAAATCTATTGATTTTATGGCCAACCTTCCATGTTGTATGGAAATTTCCAGATAAACTCGTCGCAAATCTTACATCATTCTTATTCTATTTAGGTGCCGACTAAAGTATAGTCAACGAACGAGATAGCTTTGCAGGCCTTGTAGTATTACCTTAATTTGTACTATATTTTTATTTATTTTTTTTGGGTGGAAAATTATCAAATAACTTCTCCCGCTCTAGGCGGAGCGGGAGGGCGTTTCAAACGTTCACTGTCTAAAACCCACCCGTGTTCCTTTAGTTGCCTGTGCCAAGGGCCACGGTAACTCTTTCGAACAACCCGCGACCCTGGAAACTTGTACTATTGAGATTGTGTCTTTGACATGACTCGTTTGACTAAGTGGCTTGGTGACAGGCTAATATTTTTCCATAGTACGAACTATTTTCAAATCGGCCCAACCTATACGACAATAAAAATCAAAGTCAAAAGTCATTTTTTTTTTCGAACTATATTGAGAATCAACACTTTATGAACGCATAATTACCTACATAAGAATTTCCCCCAAAAACTCCCGCCCTTCACCACTTCCTAGTACTTTAGCTGGGGAAAAGATGTGTCGCAACAAATTCCCTAGCAGAAGAGAGAGAAGAAAAGGAAGGCTATGTGTTTATTTGTGACCTGCATTCCAGCCCCATTAGTTGTCTGTACACACGACAATACATCAAGCTATAAATTTTCAGTTTTTCGTAAAATCAGAAGTCAGCTTTTACTGGTAATGTATAGCTTGATGTGTAGCCGTGCGTACATTCTAATCACACCGACAATCGCTTGCATGTAGCCTGAAATTACGAAAACCCAGGCAATTGAGGTTTTTGAATCTTTGTTTGATTCTGAAAAACCCGAGGCATGGAAAATCAGGTAAAATCCTATATCTTTGTGTAAAAGGTAATTCCATTTTTCCAGTGGGTTTAATAGATTCATGCGAAATGATAAGGATTCTTTTTATGTTATTAGAATGATGTATTTTTGTTTAATTAGGTACCTACCGGTCTCTTAAATTAACATTGTGGCTTTTTAATTAACTGCTTTAGTAATATTTTTCTTAATTTTGTATTATGGGAGTGGAAATATGTATTTATTATTATTATTAAAAGCTCGTGATGTCCCACTGCAGTGCAAAGGCTTCAAAATTCTTTTTTTGTTCGATAGAGGTTTATTCCGAAATGGTCCCATTTAAATTTCGTAAAGATCTGTTGATGAGTTTGGGAGACAGACAACGGAACTCTTCAATAAATACCAGTAGAACAACCGCGATTGCGACCATCGCATATGTTGTTTTCGCAATCGCACAACATAACAACACGTCTTTACCCTATAATGCAGATGCAGCTTCCTGTCACTGATATTTACATAGCAAGTAGTGTTATATGAATTTGTTTGCGGTAGGTATAACTAAAAAGTGAAAAACAAAAACTTTTTATAAAAAAACCACCGACTTCCAAAAAAACACTACAAAGTGAAAAATAACTTTAATTTCGGAAGTCAGTGTCAAAAACGAAAATGCGGAACCAACGACACCGACTTCCAAAATTAAAGTTATTTTTCACTTTCTAGTGTTTTTTTGGAAGTCATTTGTTTTTTTTTTTAAGTTTTTTATGGAGAAGAATAATCAATGAGTGTCAAAATGTATGTGGTAAAATTCCAGTTTTTAAAATGCTGTCTTATCAAATCAAAACAGATGTTACAAATAAATATAAAGTACGCAGTATCATTACCTGATAAGGTGTGCAAATATTTATATTATTATCATCGTATTAAATAATTATTAAGATAACATTACAAATCTATTATAATAAAAAAAATAACTTCAGAATACTGCTCGTACAAATGTCAAAGGTTTAAAAATAAAAATTGTCAGATGAGTTATAATACATGTCTCCGATCTAATAAATTTAATTAAAATATTGAATATATTATGTTGGAATGTTGGAATCGTAATATGTGGAAGAAGAACTGGCTGTCCTATTTTTAAGGCTTTCGTCGCTACGCCACCGTCGTCTGGGCTCTTGCTCTAATTTCATGCTCCGTAGTGCTTTGAGGACTTCCTAACCCACAAATGGTGGAATGTGATCGGAGCACGAATACATTGTTGTGTTAGGTTGGAGCGTCGGCTTCTCAGTGTAAAGATTTTTATAAAAGTCGGTGCAAATGTTTGACATTTTTACATTTTAGAGTCGTGCACAAAGGTCTGTTGGTCGGAACCAAACTTGAAATTATTATTAACTTCTACGTTGTCAATCAATTCTTAATGTGAACAGAGGCAAAAATCTATTTCATTTCTGTGAATTTATCCGGAGACAGTCATCTTCATCGATGATGAAACTTTTTATAGAAATAGCTGTTAGTGGAAATATTTACTTGTAAAAATAAACAACAATCACATAGGTACCTACTACCGCAGAAGAAAAACGAAACACAATCATTCTAGCTTTTTCCAAATAAATATGGGTGATCTAGCATAACCGGTTATTTTATTGGGTAGGTATGTTTTGGTTTTATTTTTAAAGATTTATTTCTTAGTTTATTGGTACCTATCACTATCTCATGATATGTTAAATGAACAGCAAATTATAACCTTTCATTTTATTTTTAATTAACTCGCTGAAGAAGATTAGGTAAGTAACTAAATAAACTCTAAAATACTTGTGATTGCCTATCTGATACAAATAAGGCAGAGCAATTTGAAATGAAGGGAGTATCCAATGAAGAAGAAGAGGGCACGTCTATGTAGCTCAAATTGGTTTGATTTGTTTTGTAACGTTCTAGATTAAGATCTACTAGACACACTTTTTATTGTTCTCTTTTATCTCTAATATTTGTAAGTTAAATGTCATGCATACCTGTTATTTGCATGGTTACTGAAATGACAATTTTTATTATGATTTTTTATTTGAGTTGTAAGTGGCTGTGCTGTTGGTGTGCTTATTATAAATAAATAAATACTGCTTATGCTCTTTTCATCTTGGCAAAGAAAGTTAATTTACAAACAGTACTTACAGCATACCATGACATTGTTTCCTCAGTATTGAGATTTGGCATAATATTTTGGGGCAACTGTGCTGAAAGAGAAACAGCCGGTCGATTCTGGAATAATCTTACCGTGATAACTAAGGTGAAGTGAACTTTGAGTCATGCTAGGGATTGACACTATTGGTGACTCACTCCACGCTCACTTCACCCAAGTTTTCACGGTGAGATGGTTACAGAATCGCACGGCTGTATTTAGAACTCAAAAAAGATGTACCTATACGATGTATGGTAGGCCTAAAAACTACTGATAGCTGTGAGCCTGTCTTCAAATCATTAAGAATCTTGACTTTCCCATGCCTATATATATATATATTGAAGTATCAGCGTTTGTCAAATGTAACTTGAACTTTTTTCCTGCGATAGTAGACACTAGAAAACGAACCACTCAACTTAGATCCCAATACAAAACCATGTTGTGCACAAGTAAATACAAAACAGCACTAGCAAGGAGAAGTATTTTAGGCATGGGTCCGGTTTTGTATACAATAAAATTCCTAATAGCACAAAAAATGAAAATTCACACAACTTTAAGAGAAAATGAAAGATTTTTTAATAGAAAAATTCAATCACCGAATACATGAATGACATGCTGTTATAAAATTTCTGACATTTCCTAAGTAACAATTATTGAGCTTCCGTAGTGATTAATTTTAATTTATGACATCATTCAATTTCTTTAACATTCTTTAAATAAGTAAGTGCTGACAATTTTCGTTTTATTACAATAACTGCGTAAAAAATGTATTTTTACTTTTTCTCACTACACATAATTTATCAAGTTATCTAATCGACACTGTTCAGTGTGATTGAAAATTTTAATAGATGACCTAATTTGTTTACTTGTTTATTTGTCGTTCATATATCTATATTAATTTCTTCTTTTAATTATATTGCATGTATTACTACTTTTGTACGTCCTAGAGGCAAGGCATAGCGCCCTCAATGTATTACCAAATAAGAACTTATACTGTACCTATGTTTTACAATAAATAAACGAAATAGAATCTGAATCTGGTAATAATTTTGCAAAAAGCACAACTTTGTACCTAATACGATGAATTAATGTCTTTGTTTTTGTTCGTGACACGAACCAGGGAATAGTAAACAACACTGTAAATTGCAAAAAAACGGTGAAAACTTTATTTCATTAATATTACTTATTATAAATTAGTTATCAATATTCTTACTTATTTAAAAAAAACTTATCACATTAAATACTGTCTTACAAAAATCTTATGGTATTATCAACTATCACCGTGGGATTGCAGAGTTCTAGGAAAGCATAATCTGAAACACAAAACAGAACACCAATTTAGCTGATCTTGTGGTAGTATATGACAGTCTTTCTCGAAGTGATAACGCCTCCTGGTAAAGGCTTTTAGGGGGTAGAAGGTTTATTTTATTATGATTTCCCGATACATAACTAATTCGGCAGATCGGCTGGACTGGAATTTAGTAGGTATTCCTAACATCAATATGAACTGCAATTTATTTCCTTGTGTCATGAACCGTAACACTGGGTTATTCATCGCCGTAATTTGGTTGCGAGAAATCTTAGTGAATGCGTTTTGTTTTAACGTATGGGTGAGATCACCTATGCGTTAAAACAAAACCCTTTTTTAAACTAGATAGTTCAGAAACACGTAGGGTAGATTTTCGAAAAAAATATATAAAATTGAATACGCAAAAGGAGCTTAGTTCACATTATTAATATCTGCAGGGTAAAAAAAATTAAAAATACTGGTAAAAACAATAGAATAAAACTAATTTTATTCGCGACTGGAGAAAATGTAGAGATTTGCAGGTGATTCAAAATTTGGTGAATGGTTACGTCAACACGACCTTGTACATAGGAACTGGTGAATTCTGGTAGAGTAAAAGACAAAATACATTGTTAAGTGTAATTGTATTATATCTAAGGGCACCATACCGGGCTAATAAGTATACCTCTTAGTTCACACGCGTGCATTCAGCCTACAACAGTCCCACCGACAGAACTGGCGCTGGCCGAAGACTTGGAGAAGGACTGAGAGATAGGGATTTGAGCTCCACCGTAGCCGTGGCCGTGGCCGTGGCCGCCCGCGATCCCGTGGCCGCCGTAGCCGCCGAAGCCACCGCCGTAGCCCCCATGCCCGTAATCGTAGCCGTGCCTTCTTACTCGCTCTCCTGAAGAAAAAACGGATTTTCGTGAGTATGCTTCGCAAATTTCGTATGTCTTACTTTACACACTAGATGCAGAAATAGAGAATAAAAAAATGCCGTAGCATACATGTAGGTACCGTAAAACGGGGTGAATAGGAAATGCAGGGGTGAATCGGGATGAAACTTTTAAATGGATTTTAACGTTGTTTGTTGCCAACAAGGACACTTAATCGTTAATTGTAATATAGTAAACACATTAGAGACCTTATGGCAAAAAAACGATATTATTTCAATGTTAAAATCCATTTTAAAGTTTCGTCCCGATTCACCCCTGCATTTCCTATTCCCCCCGTTTTACCGTTATCAAATAAAAAGGTTGTGCTTCTGCGTTTTGGTGAATGCGTCCGAGGTGGCTATATAGAACTAAATCTATTACAACTTGTGTTTTAAATTTATTATGTTACCTTTTGACTTATATATACAACGTGTAACGTTAAATGCGCAAAACCTCAGACACCCCAACTGATTTTTAATTCAATTGACCTATTTCAAAGAGAAAATAAGTCATTAAAAAATTGTAAAGGTTTTATGTGCTGTTTTAGTTTTAATGGCCATTCTGATCGTTTCTTGCGTCTGCGACGACGCTTTACCGAGGGAGGAGTCGTCACCGGGCCGCTGCACCGCGCTGACATTGGCTTGCTTGACCTATTAATAAATAGACACGGCAACGTTTTTATTGAAGATTTTTTGAAAAATGTGACCTATATTAAAAAGTGGTTCAATTAATTCTGCTCGTTATTCTGATCCAACTATTTTCAGGTTTTGCGCATTTAACGTTACACGTTGTATATATATTTTTTTTATATATAAAAACGTACCTGGAGCTGCCCAACAGGAGAAGATAAACACAACGAACATCACAAACGCTAATCTGACCATGTTTAGGCTTGTTGATACTTGTTCTAAGTAATGACAGATCGTCGCCGGTACACCATTTTATACAAGGCCCAAGCCATTGTCCAAAACTGACAATCATCCTTGTTTGCGCAAAATCGGTAAAATTTCTAGTCATACACTTTTTTGTTTGTGGTGACAATGCTCAACTTTACGCACGACTAGAAAATAGTAACAATATTGTTATGTTTTCCTCCTCTTATTTAAACTGTGTGAACATGTTTTTATATGGCGTAACCGAATTGTAACACCAAACTTTGTCCAGCTTCGAAACATTGTATCGTCCATCTCCGTTTAACATTTTCTGAAACCTGATGAATTGATTCATAACTGGCTAACCAATAAACTTTACCTCCTGGAGGCCTAGTAGGATGGCGAACGACATTTTCGAAGAAGTTTTCCGCCCTTGAGTAAATAAATGAATTAACATGACATACAAATCACGCTTGTCTTTTTAGGGTTCCGTAGTCCACAAGGAACCCTTATAGTTTCACAACGTCCGTCTGTCCATATGTCCGACCGTCCGTCCGTCCGTCCGTCCACAGCTTAGCTCAGAGACTTAGTACTAGAAAGCTATTATTTGGCATGGATATATGTAAGTACATACGAGAAAGTAGTAAAATAAAAAAATGAAAAAAAAAAAACCTTTTTGGGGTACCTCCAGTACACGTAAAGTGGGGATGATTTTATTTTTTCTACCCCATGGCGTGGGGTATCGTCTGCCAGGGTCGCGGGTTGTTCGAAAGAGTTACCGTGGCACAGGCAACTGAAGGAACACGGGTGGGCTTTAGTCAGTAAAAGTCTGAAACGCCCTCCCGCTGCGCCCAGAGCTGGAGAAGTAATTTGAAAATGTCCCATCCAAAAAAAAAATAATAATGGTGTGGGGTATCCATTGGATAGATCTTTCAAAAATATTACGGGTTTGTGAAAACAATTTTTGATTCAGTGATCCGTTTGTGAAGTATTGAGCTTTAAAGTGTTAATTTTTGTTAGGGTCCAGTCTAAAAGGAGGAACTATGACAGCTAAGTAGGCTTTACAAGTTAACCAACTTACATTTGTAGTTGCAATGTATGGAAGAACATAATTTTCAACTACAACGTTAAGTTTGTTCTTGGGGCAAATTCATTCCAACTACGGAATCCTTAATTTTGCATGGTCCGACACGCACTTGGCCGGTTTTTTTTAATTAATTAAGAAACGTACAAAACAACGAACATTTATTGCACAATAATTGCCAAAAAATCCCCTAATTCTATTGTTTAAAACAGCGATTTATCTACATCACAGTGGGTGAATCATTCTAATCAATTCGACAATGACTTGCACGTGACCTAGGCGCATCTATCCCCAGACTAAAGCAGCCTACGGACTATCCGACCTGGCGCCAGATCGGTAGAACTGCGAGCCTCAACACGGTGAGACGTGGATAACCAAGAGATTTTTACGTGGAGTGCATCCGTTGTTACTCGACTGATCGGTCCGATCCGATCTACATCCACCAACTGCGCTATCGGTCGAAATAGTCAAACAAATTGGACCAGAACAATGTGGATCCGACCTGGTTAAATCTGCTGGATGCGGGAACCGTCTGTGGCGATGCTTGAGGCCTATGTACACACGGCAACACATCAATACATTTCAGCTTTATCTGACCTCGCATTGTAAAGGTTTCGTACAGTCAAAAGTCAGCTTATACTGGTTATTTATAGCTTGACGTGTAGCCGTGCGTATAAGTAGTGGACTCCTTTCGGCTGAAATAATAATAATAATAATCAATCGAATTACCAAAAAATACCTACGCAGGTCCGATCGGACCTTCTGACCCGGCGGGCGCTGAGTTGGATCGTCTGTAGGCTACTCGTACCTACATAGACCAGTGTTAAAAATTTGCATAGATATTGTTCCTAACCGGCTTTTGTTAATCGATTCAGTTTTTGCATCCAGTAGGTAGCCAATCAATAGTAATATCTAGTTATAAGAAATGATACACCTACAATTTTTTGAAACCTGCTCACTTAGGCGTGCTTCACACTTGTTTGGTTCGGCACATACGATTCGGGGTATTTGTTGAACCACAAAGCCGATTCGATGCTAATATACTATATAAATATATAATCGGCATTAATTCTCGTGTCGATCGGGAAACTCCGTTCGTCAGCTATATCTTCGCTGAATTGGCATGTTGCAGTTGATTGTTACACACGGTGATTATATACCTACATGCGGCAAAGCCGAGCGGCTGTTTTCCTGAACATAATTATATTCACATACACACATATACCAATTCGATGTTACCACCCGGCTGTGACTGTCATAAACAAGTGTGTAGAGCGCCTTAAATTTAGAGAAACAGGCTCTTATTTATTTTTACTTAATAATTTATTATTTTATTTATGGCCACAGTTGTGACTGGATTCTAATTTAGAAGAAATCCCTGGTAACAAAATGTCAAAAAGGACGTGAGTAATAAAAAAAGTCTATGTGGAAAATATACATAAGTAGGTACCTACCCATGCTACGGTCAGCAATTCAGCATCAGACGTTAGTAGGTATTAATAAGGCGAAGCCCGATGGACTGGCGGAGTCACTGCCCGAAGTTCGGCTGTTCCAGCTCCCCTTAATGAAGGCTTTTGTGCAAATTCAACATGAGAGATGTGCAAGTGACAAGGATGCCGATGAAGTATACTTCATCGGCATCCTTGTCACTTGCACATCTCTCATGTATCGGTATACCGATACCGAGTAGCCTTGGACGACGCGACGCCAAGTCAGCACATACCAGAACATGGCGCCTGGCATGGCCCTGAATGGCAATGCAAAGGTGCACCTACTACACAAGGTGGGGCAAAAGTAATCACTCTATTGGAATGCGCTATAAAATTTGTGAAGTCAACAGGTGCAGAATACACGTCAATAAGCCATGGAATGCTATACTCCTCAAGAACGCGGAATAATTGTCCGCGTCGTCTAATCTCTCGCTTGGCGATTTGTACTGGCCGGCCAGGTCACCCGATTTGACCGCTCCAGACTTTTTTTTTGTGGGGTTACTCGAAGACCCGGGTTTATGTAAACAAGCCTCACACTGTTGAGCCCTTAAAGAGAATATCCGACAGGAATGCGAGAACCTGTCGCCGGAAGTTCTGACACAAGTGATGGAAAATGCTATAAAACGAGCCCGCATGGTCATCCATTTTGAAGGCGGCCACTTAATCGATATCATTTTCTCGACTTGATGGAAATACCACCACCACCAAAACTCCACTCCACCACCACCACCACCACCACCAACACCACTCCACTCCACCACCACCGCGACAACACCACCACCACTGCACTCCACCACCACAACCACCAACACCACCACCACTCCACTCCACCACCACCACCCAACCACCAGAGGTTATACGAGTAGTTTGCCTGTGTAGCGCTAGGTTTTTTGGCGCTTGCTGAAAATTGGAACTAACGCCGCCATCTTGTTGTATTACAACTCCCTACAGGGTGTAACCTTCCGTGGTGCACTTAGAAGTCCCTGAACCGTCTTCGGACACAAGTGGGAAGCGTAAGTCCAACCTGGTAAAGTGGGGCTATCTTGACGGAACGGCAGTAAGGTGTGATTGTGGAGCTATGAATGCTATGATGCAAACCATACTCCATCTCCTATCCTGCTCCTAACATGCAGTCAAAGTGACCTCTGCGCTCCCACTGACAACGCCATCGAAGTGGCATAAAAAGAAGTGGTAACAAAACAGCAACGCAGTCTTAGAAACCGATATCTAAACGAACTAGCGGTACCAACCTCAAAACTGGCTATGTTTCGTTATGGGGCTCTGGCCATGTGCGTTAAAATCTATAATAAACTCCCAAATTCAATTAAGGATACAGAGTATGACAACAAATTTAAAAATGACCTACAAAACTACTTAAACTTAAAATCATATTATAACCTAAAAGAAAAAGAATTTTTAACCGAGAAATAAATAAATTAATATCGACTTGAACACATTACGCATAACTAGGTACTCTATAAAACATCAGTCCGCTACTACCTCATTCCTGTATTTTTTAGTGATTACTTTCAATTTGATTTTATCTGAAAATGTGACATATATATGTAAAACTAATCTATTGACATTAAATTAACTGAGTTATAAATGACATTTAGACTCATTGTAACATGACATAAATTGTAGTATGAGATTATAATATGAAAATGATAATTTATTTATTTAGTTTATAAGAATGACATAATGTATAATTATAATTAATAATTTTTAAATTAATCTATATCAACAAATTGTATGAATAATGATAGCATGTTAAATTAATTAAAACCTATCGCCTATACATTGCTGTGCCCTAGCAGGGTTCATTGTTTGGAACTATCATAATGTAACAACCTGTAAACAACATGAAATGCAATAAATAAATAAATGAATGAATGAAAGTGGACAAAAGTGGAAGTGGGAATAAAAGATCTAAAATACAGTCGTGCCACCGAGATGAAGAAGAGGAATAGGTACATTTCAAATGTTTACCAAAAGATCCTTGCAGCAGTTTAGTAGGTAGACATCCAGTAGGTGCTTGGCAGAATAAATCTAAGCAAGTTTGTTATTTTTTATCTCATTTATCAAATCATCTTAATTTTCCAGTTATGTATATGTTGTGGTTTTAATCAGGCAGCTATTAGTGTACCTAACCACAGACAAAAATAAAATATAATTACTTCCTTTTTAAGTGGTGGATACCTACGTATAGCTTTACGATTGCGCGTCAATAATAAACTTCCAGAAAAGACTAACGATTTTGCAAAATTATCTTATCCTATATTCTTGAATAAGTGAAGTTGAATAACTGCATAAGTGAGATGGGTTTATGGCTAAGAAATAACAGCCGTACGGTTCGATCGATCAGGTTAAGCTACGCTTTCTGCGGTTGGTCTGTGGATGGGTGACCATCTTTACATAACAAGAACCCTCCGTGCCTAAGAAAGCACGCTAAGCCGTTGGTCCCGGCTGTCATTCGTGGATCTTTGACAGTCGTTACGGGTCGTCAGAAGCCCGGAAGTCTGACAACCAGTCTTACCAAGGGGTATCGTATTACCAAATAACTGGGTTGCGGAAGTCAGATAGGCAGTCGCTCCATGCAAAATAATGGTATTCAGGTGTCTCTGGTTAGACTGGAAGCCGACCCCAATATAGTTGGGAAAAGCCTAGGCAGATGATGATTCTTGAATAAGTGAATGGGAGGAAGAGAGGAAACTCATGGATGGAGAGAGAGAGAGAGGAAGGTCAAAGAAAATATGGATGGATTGCATGAGGAATGATATGAAAGAGAAGAAAGTGAATGATACCGTGACGGTTAACAGGGGAGGATGGAAAACGTGTTGCGCCGACCCCGAGTAACATCGTACAAGGACAGGAAGATGATTCTTGAGTAAGTGGCCTATTAGCTGTTGCCCACGATTCCTGCTGCGAGTATTTTTTACTTAAATATTTTTTAGTACAAATATCCTGAATGAAAATGAGCCTATGTTGTCATTCAGGTCCCAGGCAACCTATCTGTCCATAAAAATCTTTACATAACAATGTGCCCCACGGAGTGCTTGTTCAGAAGCTAGCTGCGTACGACTTTGAGAAGAGCACCATGCTCTTCTTAACTGGCTTCACTCCTGTCTAACGGACAGATCCCTTTACGTGGTTTTCAATAGTTATAAATCCGAAACCCTGATAATAACCGTTCAAACTCCGCAGCGTTCCGCAGTGTTCACCTGGGTCCTATTAAAAACATAATATTTGTTAACGATCTTCTAAATTGCGTCATTAACTCCATGCCATTCTTATTTGCGGATCAAGGGCGGATCCTCTTTGTGACGGGGAGCCGACCCGGACTGACCCTGTGTAAATATGCCTTAATATCACACCTATCTTTATGCACTTCACTGCATTGGTTGAACAATGTAACAAATTGTAGAGAACAATAAATAAATAAATGACAAAAGAAGGTAATGAACGGACAGACAGACTTCGTTCGCATCAATATTAAGTATGGAATTTGTAAACTGTAACCATCTCACCGTGAAAATTTAGGTGAAGTGAGCGTGGAGTGAGCTGTCAGTCTCATCCCACCTGATACTAGGGATTGACCAAGAATACATGTACAATCATGATCGAGATTTTAATAATATTTTGTATGCTAATTCTATATATCATTTTATATAATTTCAAAGCTAGTATTTTAATTGTCAAAACATTACTATTTTGTGGGGTTTTAATCTAGGAAAAATAACAAAATTGTTATTGAATAAGTTTCTGTTTTGCTATTTTATTTTAAAACCTTACCAAATAGTAATGTTTTGACAAGTAAAATACTAATTTTGAAATTATATAAAATGATCAATAGGATTAGCATAAAAAATATTATTGAAATCTCGATTATGATTGTTAATGTTTGCTTGGTCAATCCCTAGCATCAGTGGATTGACTTTTCTTTTCCGTGATTGACACTGACAGCTCACCCCACGCAAGTTTTCACGGTGAGATTATTACAGAATCGACCGGTTGTTGTCAATACGTCCCTTTCAACTTTGTTATCAATAGGCAGGTTCAGGTAGGAAACCACACAAAGTAAAATACTGGTAAGTTTATTTCAATAAATTTTATTTACAAATAATTAAAAAATATGTGATCCGAAGTCACAATAACAAATCTACACTGTACTTATGTTATATCAATTAAAGTTGTAAACGTATGTACTGGAGGTGTACCGAACACGGATTTATTAAAAAAAAAACCCATACAATCCTGTAAAAAAACTTCACGCGGCGTACTCTCACGTACAAAAATGTTATGAACTCACTAAATGTGCGTTACATGCGGCAGACTTTGTTTCAAAGTTTTTTATTTATTTAAATTCTGAAACCTCAAATATTATTCATAAAAGTAGACGTATACAACTATTACAAAGTCGAAGATTCCAGTAGTTTCGATAGTACGCGGCAGATAAATATAAATTATATCAGAAATTCGCTTCAAAATCGGTTGTTTTCATGTATATTTAAAGTAATAGACGGTTACAGATTTTTACATCTAAAATCCAGAGGTATTATTCTCTAAAACTAAACGTAGACTAGTAAAATTGTGTTCGCTATTACGAAGAGACATTACACTTTTAAATCTTAATGTATTTTATTAATATTACAGCAACAAACAACAAAAATTTAGCTAACAGCTACCACTGAGAAGTAAATTGTAACTAAGACAGTAAATGTTACTATATAATACATAGATATTACCTAAATATTTATATAAATGTTAAGAGTCATAGGTGATGGCCTATTAAAGAACTACTTACATATGAGAAGGTTGCTAATCGATTTACAAATATACGTCAGATAATGCCGCTTTCTGTGAGTTTTGCTTATTTTTCCTCACCATACATATTTTGTCTACAAGTTACAATTAATATGAAAAAGCTCATACATTCCTACTAATCCGGCACTATCATCACCTTTTAGTTTCAATTCATTCAGTATTTTCGCTACTATAAAGACATTTTAATAGCAAGATATAAAAATACATCTCTAAAAAGTATACTAATATAATGCATTCTACGAATACACATTTAAAAATCGTTACACTTATCTGTACTATTACAAAAAATATTTTCCTAATATTGTTTTTTGCTAAGTGATTAATTTTACTATGCCATTAGTCAATAAAAATAAGTAGCTAATGCACATATTATATGTTACAATGTTACACATTTAATAAATCTTAAGAGTGAAGAATAATCATAAAAGACAACATTAAAAAGATTGCACGTTTATTAATGCACATTTTTCCATAATAAGGAACAAGACGTTACAATTATAATAATTATTAATTTGATTAGTAAATTCGTGAAATTAAAATTGTTTTTCATTGGTATTTCGTCTTTTGATCTAAATAATAATTGTATTAAGTTCGAAAAACTACTGCGAAACACATTGCTGACAATAGTTCTATTTGTCAAAGCAAAATAAAACGATTCATCTTTCCTTGTCAATAAAAACAGATTAACAAATATATATGTAAAATATTATGTTGTTTCGTTCATAAATAGTACCGCCCTTGTTAATAAAATAATTTCAACGTATGAAATTAAGTAGTTCATTTTAACACCAATATTTATAATGCACTATATTTCACTGAACACTTTTGCTAGTGATTGTACCTACTACTTTTAAAGAAATTGGTTACTCAAACAAGTGAAATAACCTCAACAATATAATTTTTAAGTCATTGCACAAGCCCACCTTTAGTCAAAGCTGTGTATTATTTTATGACCTCTATCAGATTAGAGATAGAATACAAAATTGCAAAGCAGTGCTTCAAAAAAATAAAGCGCACTTTAAATCCAGGTCTTATACATTGAAATATAGTTATAAATATACAAAAAAAAAAAAAAAACACGACAAAACATCACAGTTCCCGTATATAAAGGCATAAAGTAACTCCATCTTGAAACGAAACCTAACAACCGCTATTCTAATTTATTTCACTAAAAAGTTTTACACTGTGCCCAGCCTTTTTATCAGATATCCTTATAATCCCGCTACAGCTATGGTCTTTCGTCAAAATACGAACAATTGTATTTCCTTACAATATTTGTAACTAATCTTGCCGTTTTATCTAATCTCTATTAGATCGTATTATATTTTCCAAATGCTCTGTATACTGGATGTTTTTTTTTTACAGGCTCCAATTTTTTTCAGGGTGTTCTACTCGTGATTATGAACAACTTTCCCTATGGGACTAACTCTGAAATCACAAAATCCAAATCAGCTGTTTAATACAAAAGTTCAATACCTACTTGACCAAAATGTATGAAACAGCTGATTTTTTTTTCGTGATCTCAGAGTTGGTTCAAACTTCAGTTGGTTAAAAGTTGTTCATATTCATTGGTAGAACATCCTGTAAAAATTTGGAGATGGTAAAAAAAAACATGCTGTATATTAAGGCCATAAATCCTATATGATACATTTAATCGTACCAATATTTTACT